>CAUYQU010065110.1:0-52906 GCA_963574635.1 Cheracebus regulus | reverse complement strand
AAAAAAAAAAACCCATTCAAAAATGGGCAAAGGATATGAACAGACACTTTACAAAAGAAGACATATATGAGGCCAGCAAACATGAAAAGATGTTCATCATCACTGGTCATTAGAGAAATGCAAATCAAAACTACATTGAGACACCATCTCACATCAGTTAGAATGGTGATCATTAAAACATCTGGAGACAACAGATGCTGGAGAGGATGTAGAGAAAAAGGAACACTCTTACACGTTGGTGGGAGTGTAAATTAGTTCAACCATTGTGGAAGACAGTGTGGCAATTTCTCAAGGATCTAGAAATAGAAATTCCATTTGACCCAGCAATCCCATTACTGGGTATATACCCAAAGAACTATAAATCGTTCTACTATAAAGATACATGCACACATATGTTCACTGCAGCCCTCTGTACAATAGCAAAGACCTGGAACCAACCCAAATGCCTATCAATGATAGACTGGACAAAGAAAATGTGGTACATATACAACATGGAATACTACACAGCCATAAAAAACGATGAGTTCGTGTCCTTTGTAGGGACTTGGATGAATCTGGAAACCATCATTCTCAGCAAACTGACACAAGAACAGAAAGCCAAACACCGCACGTTCTCACTCATAGGTGGGTATTGAACAATGAGAACATGTGGACTTAGGGAAAGGAGCACCACACACTGGGGGCAGTTGAGGAGGGTAGGAGAGAGACAGTGTGGGGTGGGGAGGGATAACATGGGGAGAAATGCCAGATATAGTATGCACCTAAAGTAAAAATAAAAAATAAAAAATAAATAAATAAATAATTTTGGTTTTAATTTTAACACAGGGTATGGGTGATAAGCTGCCCCCAATTCTCGTCTCAGTCTATCCCATCCGTGCCTAAAGCTCCTCACCAGGCATCCCTCACTAGGATGGGTATGTCGAGAACCTGGGAGAAAATACCAGTCTCCTAGATTCCTAAACTTGTAAACCTAAGGCAGTACAGCGCAGAGAAACCAGCTCTTCCTGTCCCAGGCTAAACAAAATTCTGGCTGAAATAGCTTAGATTTGTGCTTAATAATATTCTGGGGCAGTTTAGGGGCTGGTGGATGCATGGGTGAGTGGGAGAAGGATTCAGTTGTGAGAGATGAAATTTCTCAGAGAAAAGGCAAAGATCCTTGGGAAGAACCAGATTCTAGGATCCTCCTTAGCCAAGCTCTGCAAAGCTGTGCTTGAGCACATCCAGGAAAAAGTTCATCCCTGTTCTCAAGCAACACGGATTCTTGTCACCCCAACTCACTGTAAGATGCTGTCAAAGTTGACAACTACAGGTAGCCCATTGGGCCCACAGGGACAATCCACAATCCACTGGGCCAACACACACACACACACACACCCTGTCCCTCCTCCTCCCCTCTGAAGCCTGGCCAGACGTGAGTCTGGAGCTGATGACTCATTCATCGAGATCGAGAAGCACTCCCTCCTCTCATTCTCTGGCAGTCTCCTCCACGTTTCCACTTTTTCTCTTTCAATCTCCTCTCCTTACCACTCCCCCTAACCGGGAGTGAATGTCAAGTAAATGATAACTTGACCTCTGAGTATCAGAAGCAGCTGAGGACAGCTAGACACTGGAAGACACAGGAAGGTCTGAAGAATGGGCTTCTCACTCTCTCACCTCTAGAGCTTGGGTCAATGTCAAGGGCCAAGCAGCAGGAGCTGATGGCTGCTGCCTGGTTCTCTTCCAAGGGCTATCATGGGGGGTATGATCTCAGTTAAAGGTAGATGTCTAAGAGGGCTGGTAGGCTATTTATTTTCATCTACAGCCTACAATTTTAGCATCAAATCCTCCCCTGAATAATGTAGCACAGGATAATATCTGTTTATCAATCATATGCCTCCATTGACTATTTTTAAAACAGAGATGAGTTCCCATGTAAAATCACTTTCCCTCTTCCCACCTCCCACCTAACCAAAACCCAGACAGCAAAACTTAAAAATACTAATGTTCATTATAAGATTCCGCCTGCATGTGTATTTAATGCCACCTGTATAGAACATGAGGAAAATAAGTCAAAGTGACCAAGAACTCATCTAAGACTTCTGGGTACATTCAAGGGTTTATGTACATTGAAATATCATAATTTTATATACAGTTTTACTAAGAGTTCATACCTTACGGTATCACGGCAAGTCAAACCCAAATATTAACAAGGTAAATGAAGAAAAACTCTAAAAGTGAAAACTTTCCTAGCTGCTAAGTGGTGACCAAGAGCAAAAGCTAAAGATGAATCTTTGTGCAGCCTGGAGACCCAATGAGTGCCATGTTTGGCTGGGGTGTAAATATAGCCATGGACCCCACAAACTCCTCCCCAAGAGCTGAGGAAATGAACTTCGGGTGGGAAAAACTGCTATGGGGAAAACTTAGAAGTCAGGAACATGCAATCAGAGAAAAGGGGTCACATCTTGCTGGCGTTAATGGGGCTGCCTAATTGAGTGATCATAATGAAGCCCACAAACCAAATGGAACCTTGAAGCTCTCAGGATTAAGATTTCGGCAGTACAAGTGTGTCACTTTGAAGTCATGTATGTTACATGCTCTCTTATAAGAAAGAATTGGCTTGCTATCCAATTTGGAATGAAAATAAATATTTCTTGTGAAACAGCCCAGAATGACTTTCACACAACATCATTTATATATATTAGCTAAATTGCAAGTTCCTCGTAGGTAGCATCTTCCTGTCTCAATTACCTTATGTCTGTTGATGGTGCAGAATCCTGGGTCTGCTATGGGGGAGGTATACAGAAATGTTTCTCACCTGACGAGCCCAGCCTGGAACTTTCCTAATACAAACCTGCCCATCCCTGCCACACACAGCTTCCCATGGGTCCGAGGGTCACGTCTGGCCCCACATGAAATCGTGTGGCTCAGAACTCCCAACCTATGGCCTGTGCTTTGCTAGAGAGGAGCCAGGACTCACTGGGGTCTAGAGATTTTGAACTCCAAAATGAGAAAAAGAGGAGGGGGAAGGAGTCAGGCAGTGAGTCAATCAACAGGAGAGAGGCAGAGCTTCCCGGACAGGACAGGGACAGAGGCCTCAGGCAGTCTTCCAGGGGGAAAGAAGCTGGGAGGACGTCCCTGCTCGCCATCCACAGTGAGAGATAACACAGGGCACCCTGGCGTGCACGTGGGGCTGGGGGGCGCCTCAAGCTGGGGCCCAATCAATGCAGGTCCATGAGGAGTGGTAGAAGAGGAGGGGCAGGGGGCAGGTTTAAAGGGATGCCAGGGCAAAGCGCTTGGGAAATGCGCTGCACCCAAAAGGCACCCAGGCCCATTCCTGAACGCCTGCTTGCTGGACTACACCAGTGTAAAGGAGTGGTGAATGCATCCACACAAGGGCCACTCGCTAGAGCATCGGCCTCCATTTAGTGGCATGAGCACTGGATACAGAGTCAGGGGAGGGCAGAGGGCCAAGATGAGCAGGGACACACAGCAGGCTGTGGACAGATGCTGGCTTCCCTATGCTACAGTTTGGATGTTTGTCCCCCCAAAACTTATGTTGAAATGTGAGCTCCAGTGTTGGAGGTGGGACCTAATGGGAGGTATGTGGGTCATGGGGACAGATCCCTCATGAATGGCTTAGTGTTGTCCTCGCAGTAATGAATGAGTTCTTGCTCTATTCGTTCCCACGAGAGCTGGCTGTAAAAAAGAGCCTGGCTGAACACTTTGGGGTGGAGGGGCCAAGGTGGGAGGATCATTTGGGCCCAGGAGTTCAAGACCAGTCTGGGCAACATAGTGAGATACTGTCTCTACAAAAAATAGAAATACATTTTAAAAATGAAATAAAATAAATATAAATTAAAAAGAGCCCAGCACTGCCCTGACCCCATCTTGCTTCCTCGGATGCCATGTGATCTGCAGATGCCGGCTCCTCTTCACCTTTAGCCAGGAGTGGAGGTGGCCTGGGGCCCTTCCCAGATGCAGATGACCAATCCTGAACTTTTGCAGACATCAGAATCACGAGCCAAATAAACCTCTTTCCTTTATAAATTAGCTAGTCTCAGGTATTCCTTTACAGCAACACTAAAAGAACTAAGATGTGCTGTGAGCCGGGCATTTGATCCCGGTCAGCCTCAGCCCGGGACGCCTGCAAATGCTCACCTCCAGCACCTGGCTGAGAGCCTTAAGCCCCGTATGTATTTGACATAATAACAGGAATCTGTAATGAAGGAGGTGTGATTAGATAATTGGCAAGATCACTTTCAGGGCCACGGGGTTGAGATTCTGTGGGAAACCTCTTTTCTGTGGACAAAAGGAAAATGCCCCCCCACCCTTATTATCACAGTGTGTTATTGGCTATATATGTGGCTAGCTGCAGAGCTGGTTTATATGTCCCTATAGTTCCACAGTCTCTATTGTGCAAACATCTGGCACTCTTGCTGATAAAACCGAACATCAAATAACACGGCAGTTGCTGGTAATTTAGCACTCTGACCAGCCCCTCACCATTATGAGAAAGTTCAGTGTTCATATCTGCAGAGAAAGTGATGACAAACTTTGACCCTGTTTTCATGTAATAAGACAATAATAGCAGACATCCTATGTCATTCAGTCTTGCTCTTTTGCAACCCGCTCCCCAGCCACCCAAGAGTAACAGGTGGTTTGGAATCACTTACTCTCTGACCTGGCACTGCTGCATGGGGCACGATTTCGATGTGAAACACTGGACGAAAATGAAAGCCTGACCCTTCACCGCACGGGCCCTCATAAACCATGTGGGATAAGTGTGGTACAGCGAGCCACACCGCAGCAGCAAAACCAACTGGGATAAGGCGGTGAGCCCGGCGTGGAGCGAGCTGGCGGGGACCACTGGCTCGACTCCCTCCTGGCTCTGTGTCCAGGGACAGCGGAGGCTCTCAGTTTCCACCTGTGCAAGTTGGATGAAATGGAGCTGCTCTGATGATGACATGAAACCGTGTACATGATGGTGCTCCGTACAAAATTATATTAATACCTCAAAAATAGATAATACATTCAAAACCATGGCCTGAGAAAACAATCCAGAGTTTCTGGAGAATAAAAATACATGTGGTATACTTATTTCTCCTTTCAGGGAAGGTATTAATCCACCCAAACCAGGATATTTATAAAAAGATGATTTTTAAACATTCATATATTTAAAAATAAAATTTTAGGGGAAAGGTTTCTGATATAACATTACATGCATACTGTAGAGAGTAGACAGTATTTGATTTTCTAAAAATTTTAAATAGGCCAGTGCTCAAAGAAATGACCAACCTGGTGCAGTTTCTAATTCTGAAGTATCTGAAACAGTATTTTCTTTTTTAAAGAAATATATACATTTAATAACATTTGGAGCTCATTTTCATTTGGCACCAGTAACTACCTAGAACATAATCCAGAACCTGGAAGTGAACTCAAAAAGGCCTTTGAGTGCCGAAAATAGATGTTGTGAGATCTGTGCATTAAGCTCGTGCACGCTGGCTACAAAGGGTGCCAGGCCCTTCCCCAGAGCCTGCTTAATGCCAAGGTCAAAGCTGTAGAGCTAGCTCTGTGCACCCTGTACTATGTCCCCACATCCTGGACTTGCACAGAAATCCTACCAAGAGAGCAGGACACGTTCTTTTCCTGTGTCTAGGCAGGGGTGACTGTGACTCCCAGACATGAAGTGGAGCTCCATCCTCACCTGTAGAATTGGGGGTGGGGGAACGGTTAGATCCCACATGTTGGTAATTGCACTGTTATCTTCCAGTTAAGAAAATACAAAATACCAAAAAGCCACAGTAGCCAAGTCACATTTTCCAATTTATTAATCAAAATAGCATCTATATGCATCAGAAAAAAAAGTTATGTGCTTCCATACCAAACATGATTTTGTCTGTACCCATTGTGTGGGTGGAGCATATGCAGATTCTCACACATTCGTGATAAATGCCCATCCCAGGCAGGGAAATAGTATGGCTGTAAATTCCAGGAGCCAGGGGCTTGCTTAAGGCCACATGCCCAGCTTGAGGCTAGAATCCAGGTCGTTTGGTTCCTATGCCAATATTTTTTCCATTATCTCCAACAGGTTTGGCGACTTGATTCTGCAGTTATGAAGAGATGGGAATATGACATTAGAATAGGAGAGAGTCACTGCAGGAAGGGGCTCACGACAGTTCCCAACCCCTAGAGGCACAGAGACCAACCACTGTGAGAAGGCGTAAAGGCTGTGGAGGCAGAAAGACTCCAAAGGCTCTATCACTTACTGAGTATAGGATTTGGGGCTTAGCCTCCTTAAGCTTGTTTCTTCATCTACAGAATGGGGAAAATACCTTGTGAAGAACAGAGATAATGCATGTAAAATTCCTTGCATGTAATAGGCACTTAATAAATGGCAGCTAGAGTTAGAATTTCAAGAACTCAAGGAACACAGATACCAGAAGCCTTTTAACTGGAGCAAAGAGAATTAAACATCTAAATAGAGCCCCTAAGTGCATGTCTGTGTTTGAACACATTTCATCACATTCATAATGATCACCCTGAGGGATTAGGAGGGGGTTCAGTTAGAGAGAGCGCACCACTTGGTGGAAGAAGCATGTGTCTGGGAGTCAGACACACCTGGTTCAAATCCCAGCAGCACTACTTCTAGCCTTGTGCCACTTGGCAGTCAGTTTCCTCAGACTCAGTTTTCTCACCCACTAAATGGGAATAATTATGGTGTCCCAGGGATGAAATGTAGGGCCTTCAACAGATGCTTATTAAAATGCCAGTGCCATGAAGGCGTGGGATGGTATGATGTCTTCCTGTTAAATTTTTGTCCAGAAGAAAGAAAGCATTTTAAGTATGATGTTGGAATGAGCAAGTTTTAGTCACCTGGAAAATTTATATACACATGATATCTTTATTCTCCAATGATGTGTGATTCAGGTAAACATTTCTAAAAACGTGCATTTTTATCAAATAATAAATGCAGTATCCAGCAGGCAGCAGGTACTCAATAAATGCTTGCTGCAAACTGAATGTATGAAAGGAGTGATAATCCAACTCTAAAAACAAGCCACTTCTACACACATAGAGTGTGGTCTTTCCTTGAAGTGATTAACTTCAAATCGAGAAGAAACTTGGAAATGAAAAGGCAGAAACTACTTTTTTTCCTATTCAATAAATCATCAAGAAAGGTTAAGTCTGAAGGGTCTGCATTACTCAGTACAGAAGGTTTCTCAGATTTCTCTTTTGACCTGGCTGAAATAAGCACTGCGAATTAGCAAAAATTCATTTGCTCTTCCTGACTCATGAAATAAATGGATGAACTTCAATCCATCCTCCTGTAACTCTCAGAGTCTGCTATGCTCCACTCTGCCAGAGACACGTGTCTCCTTACATGCTCCAAAAGGCACCAGATATGTAACAACAGAGCAAGGTTCTGTCACCTACCCCAGTGATAGACATCCATCACCAACACAAAGATACCTTGGACCGAAGATCATGATGTATCTCAGCAACACACGGCTCAGAGCTCTGAGAGGTGTCTCCTCCCAAGGCAGGACCAAAGGCCCAGGGCGCTGCCGAGCTGAGGGGCCATTCCTGCCTCAGCCCAGATCCACCTCTGGTCTCTGGAACTACCTGGGGAGTCTGTCCTGGTCTGCCTGGGTCTCAGAGCATCCTTGCCACCTGCCAAGGTTCACTGATCGAGACAAGCCCACAATTGCCTGGTGGCCTGATTGTTCCTGTGTGCCCGGTGGCATCCACGGTCAAATAAAAACAGAGACGGGCACTCAACTATGATAAATGGGGGAGGTGGTATCTGCTTTGGTTTGGTGGAAAGATGTCAGGTGAGCAGAGGAAGGTGGAAGATGAGGGCTGGAAGGTGCAAAGCGGGTGGGCAGGAGGACAAGGCTCTGCCTGTCAACCCCAGGAGAGGGGACTAGGAACTGCGTATGGGGTAGGGCAACAGCCTAACAGTGGCATGAGACACTACAATAGAAAAGGAACAGTCACACGAGGAATATCCTGCAAAACTGCTGAACCTGTGGTATTTATCTGCCTCAGAAAAGAGTTAACATGTAGAAATCCACAGGCTAGCCCCATATCATATGGCCTGCTAATGTTTACTGGCATTTTTCCTAGCTAGCTGCTCCTAAACATGCGCTTGCCTCTGGCTGCAAGGTTCTCCATTTTGTCAAGAAAACAAAACGCCTGTCTGTAGCTCAGTGCACGGACTTCACTCACAAACACCATCTCCATGAAAACCTAATGAAAAAGTAATAAAAGTGAAATATAGTTTATTAATATTCATACTGTCTCCCACTGCCAGCAGCCATATGTGTTCCATCATTAGAGAAGCAGGCTGCTTGCAGGCCGATTGTCAGGGAGCCGTGGTCCTTGCCATCAAAGTGACCATCACAGCGGGCAGCTCAGAATGGAGGGTTAGGCCTCACTAGAACTGCATAACTACCGCGTGACCTGGGGCTACCTTTCACCACCTGCTAGTTAGAGAGCCTTAGGGGCTTGCCACCCCATCCTGGGGCCACCACAAACTGGGAAATGGGGCTGAGAATGCCAACCCGATTGCCTGACATCAGTGCTACATGGGAAGGAAACTTCTGTACTTGGGAACAGAAGCAGATATATTTTAGCATAAGAACATTAAAATGTTCTTCAAGAGGCCAGGGGAAAGCAAAGAATCAGAATAAATCAGAACTGCTCTATGGAATGGTTTATAGGACAAACAGTTCATTAAAACCCACAAAAACTCCCAAGAGGAGAAAGAACACACACTCGAGATAAAAATTTAGGAAAGGGGGATTTATAATAGTCACAAAATATAACCTGCAAAAGATGTTTTGGACAAATTACCCAAAACTATGGAAGAAGCATGACTTGGGGATGAAATGGCTATAAAACCAGAGTACAGTGAAACCCTGTCCCACAGCTTAACTGTGATCAGAGTGATTTCTGTCTAATTTTCTGTACTAGAGTCTCCTTAGGGGGAGGGCCTAGTTCTGATTCATCATAGCACACTGCCTTGGTTCTAACAGGTGTACATTAAATGTTTCCTGAATGAAGGTGGGAAGTATTAGCAAATCAGGATTTGAGGAAGAGTAGACATCCTATCAATGTTTAAGACTTGGGAGAACTGGCCAGAGGGAGAAAAGGTGTGTCGCAGATGAACAGAAGGAAACCAAGGCAAAGAGGAAGTACCTGGAAAGCCACTGATAACCTGGTGTTTGTTGAAGCTTGGTGATTTTGTTGATAGTAGGATAGGGGATGCAACTATGTAAATACATGGTGGTAATATGCAGATTTCTCATATAAAGGTTTGTGAGAATGAAATATAATTATCTATGTGGCAAATCAGGAGTGGGAAGAAAAAAAATGCAGTCTTGTCTGGGCATGGTGGCTCACCTCTGTAATCCCAGTGCTTTGGTAAGTGGAGACATTAGGATCCCTTGAGGCCACGAGTTTGAGACCAGTCTGGCATCACAGCGAGACTGTTCCCCATCCCCCACCTGCCATCTCTACAAATAACTTCAAAAACTAGCCAGGCATGGTGACACACACCTGTAGACCCAGCTACTTGGGAGGCTGAGGCACGGGGATGATTTGAGGTCAGGAGTTCGAGGTTGCAGTGAGCCATGAACGCACACTACACTTTAGCCTGGGTGACTGGGCGGGACCCTGTCTCAAAAAAAAAAATAAAGATAGAAAAAGAAAAATGCAGTCTTTTCTGATTAGGGAAGATAGTTGATGACAAAACAAAACCAAATCCAGATACTTTTCTCTTCCTCTAAATGGCAGCACAAAGAAAAGGGACATAAAAGTAAAGGGGGTGGGGTCAAAGGGTAAAGTGGGAAGAGTCACACAGGCTGAAAGGAACACTCGCATCTCCCTGGCGTCAACACTCAGAGGTGACATATCAGAGCACTTCCTCCTCAGAGAGGTGAATGTTTCGTGCATCTCCACGGGCCAGGCACTGCATATGTGGATTTCACCTACTCCTTACAACTTTCATAAGACAGCATTATGATCCCCAGTTTAGGGGTCAGAAAGCTGGAGTGTAGAAAGTTAAGTAACCTGCCAAATATGCACAGTCAGTTGCCGAACTGGAATTTTATTTAGGCTTACCATCTCTAAAGCCTACTATACCATATACTTTAGAATTATCGAAATATCATAGACAAAATATTCCCCCTTTCACCTCCTCCTCGACCCCCTGCCGGGGATCAGTCCCTCTTATAAGACAGAGATAGCACCAACCCAGAGTCAGCTGGCCTGGCTTCACCTCCTGCCTGCTGTGCACACCGCACCTGTTCTTCAGGTAACAACACTGCGTCCTTCAGGGCAACGCCGAGATCCGCTTATACACAGGTGCCCAGGGGCCTCAGAGAGAGCTGCAGAAAAGCTGCTCCTTTTCTCCCCGAGTGAAGGAGAAAACAAAATATTTACCTTAGTGTTTCAGCCTAGAGCCGGAAAAGTATAAATCATCTCTGCAAATCTGCTTTTGTCAGGATTTATAAAATCAGCTCCTAGAGCGATGACACAAACACAGCTCTGAAAGATACTCACATTCTAGCTGGTGTCTCTAACCATGCTAGGTCCCACGTACAAATAAACCAAAAAGGACCTGCATCTCAGTTCCTGGTAACAATCTCATCCCATTCCTACTGAGGCTGAAAAAGTTCTTTTTCCATTTTCTGTTTAAAAATAATTTATTGAGGTGGATCACGAACATAAAACTGGTCATTTTAAAGTGAACAACTCAGTGGCATTTAGTACACTCATAATGTAGTACAAACCATGACACCTATCTAGTTCCAAAATGTTTTCATCACTTGGAAGTAAAAATCCCCTGTCTATTAAGAATTTCTCCTATTATCCCCTCCTCCCAGCCACCAATCTGAATTGTCTTAATGGATTATTATTATTTTTTTTTTTCTGACACAAGAGTCTTGCTCTGTCGCCCAGGCCTGGAGTGCAGTGGTACCATCTTGGTTCACTGCAACCTCTCCCTCCCAGGTTCATGTGATTCTTGTACCTCAGCCTCCTGACGATTACAGGTGCATGCCACCAGGCCTGGCTAATTTTTTGTATTTTTAGTAGAGACGAGGTTTCGTTATGTTGGCCAGGCTGGTCTTGAACTCCTGGCCTTAAGTGATCTGCCTATCTTAGCCTTCCAAAGTGCTGGGGTTATAGGCATGGGCCACCACACCCAGCCATCTTAATGGATTTTTCTATGCTGAGTATTTTTCATATAAAGAGTATCATACAATATGTGTATTCCTTCTTTCACTTAGCATGATGTTTTGGGTGTATGTTCATGCTGTAGCATATATCAGTATATCATTCCTTTTTTATGGCGAAATAATATTCCATTGTATGTCTATACTACCATTTGCTTATATATTCATCTACTGATGGACATTTGGGCTGTTCCCACCGTTTGGCTGTTGCTATGAACATGCATGTACAAGTATTTGTTCAAGTCCCTGTTTGCACTTATTTTGGGTATATTTTATTTTATTTTGGGTGTACACTTATTTTGGGAATGGAACTGCAGGGATCAAATGGCAATTCCACAGCTACGTTTTTGAAGAACTGTCAAACTATTTTCCACTGTGGCTGTACCATTTTACATTCCTACCATCAATGTATGAGGGTTGCTGAAAAAGTTGTTTTAAACATAATTTATGAAAAAAAAACTGAAATGATTTTCATTAACACTGACCTTTGTAGCTCATGAAAGGATTAGGGGATTTATAGAACAGCTTTCCTGTAACAGGCCTTGTGAAATCTCTAATCCTCAACCCCCTCATCAAGTACAGAGAATATGTTAATCACTAGCACGGACACCCAGGATGGTTCCAGTTCCTAGTTCATTGCCCAGGACTAACACCCAGGACACAGCTATAGAACAAAAGTTCGAAAGTTCCATCAAATACAAGGAGGTGTATATTATACCACAGATTTTACCTGCAGCAAGAATTTACATCAGAGAAGAGGAGAGTGCCCAAAGATGAATAGAGAAATGAAACCTGAGTAAGACCTTGAAGGATGGGTATAGTAAATCACCCATGAAGAGCACAGAGCCCCACAGTTGCCATGATCCGAATGGCCTGCTGTACTGAGGGCGGCTCAGCCAGCTGCCAAAGCACAACAGCTTGGACAGCAAGGAGTGTGAGACAGAGACACCAGAGAGTGGCATCCGCCATCTCTCCTGCCATCCCGGGGCCATATCTCATTTCCCCAGGGCCACAGGGAGTACAGCTCCTGCAAAATATCTCCCTTCCTACCTGCTAGGAAAGGCCATGTTGCCATGTTTCATTAGAAATGTTCAATTTCTGTGGCAAAACAAACTCAGCAATTCTCACACTGTGCAGGCAAAATGGAAAGTATTTAAGTGTGGCGAGTCTCACCTGCTAGATGGGAAGGAAGATGACATGAATATGTATAGACTTCCTCCCTGCCTCCTCTTTATCACCTGGGGAACAGCGCCATGCTCAGTCCACACGTACCTGCCTTCCACAGCCTCTGACCCGGCAAGAAGTTACATTTTGTCCAGGGAAAATCTCACCAAGGAGCAGGAGAGTGTAAGCCCCTCAGGCACACCTCGCTATCAGGACCTGAGGCTGGGCCTGCATCCGGGGAGGGTGGAGCCGGCATGGGTCCGTCTACACCTGGCACAAGGTGGCCTTTCCCACGGCAGAACCCCTCACCCTTCACCTCTGTGATTGTAGGAGATGACTGCTGTCTACCTGGCACAGCTGCCACCTGCATCCCTCCCACTGACATTCTTAGGGTGAATTCAAGGCTGCCCTGGGTCTGAATTCCCCACAGTGCTGGGCTGCAATCTGTGCACACTGAGGGTGTGTGGAGTGAAAGCTCAGATGTGCCTCCTGTCCTGGAAAACACGTGCGCTTTCTGCGGCTGCACACCACACCGCCTTTGTCTGGGGCGCTGAATTGTTAATTTTGGAGCAGGGGCAATGCTACTCTGTGCAGAGGATCAACATCATCACTGCCTGGGACAAAACTGAGCAGTCACGCAAGACTACACTACACGAACCGCGTGTTCACCAAGCACGCGGTTCCCAACCAGACAGGAAAACAAACCCTCAGCGGCGCCCTCTAGAGGGCAGGACACCATCTGTGCCAGGTGGAGGGTGGGGAAGGCTGACATGAGACCACTGAAATCAGACGCCTTCTTGAGGTTGCCTGAAGCCAGACCTTTTAGAGGCACTAGGGGTTTCCTCTGTGCATGCCACAGCCTGGGGACCCTCAACACGCCTACTTTCTGCAGTGGGGCAGGAATCATCTGGACAGAGTGGGACACAGTGGCTGTACTGTTGCAGTGGTCACCAATGTGTGGGTGACCGAGGGCCAGGCCCTGACCACACAGTACCCTACACGATAGGGACAGAAAGGCTGCAAGAACTACCTTCAGAGCTATGATGAGGGTCACAAAAAGCCTGCTCCTGGAAATACTCAGAAAACGCACGTCCCCATCATCAGCAAAGGCCTGCTCCAACACAAACCTTATGTTTGGTTCAAACAGAGCGACGCACCCAGCTTCTTAAATGGGTATTTCCTTTGTGTACATCCATGCTTTTATTCTCTGAAATCTGCACGTTTACAGTTAACCCTCCCACTCTGGGTGACCTAGAAATGATCTTTCCTCTCCTCAGTTCATTTCTCCCGTGAGGCGTTCTCAATAGAATTCCCCTCTTGGTCCCGTGTGGGAGTGAGTCTCGCAGGCTCGGCGCTGCTCTCATTTTTCTGGGGCCTCCCTGTTTCTATGCTCTCACTCAGTGGGGTGTGCCCAGAAGAGATGGTCTCTCTGCAAAGAAGCCACAGCACTTCCTCAAACCGAGGGCTGCCTCCTCCTTCTGCAGACATGCACATAGTAGGCATTCAAAATCACTAGCAGAATAAACTACGAAGCCAAGCACTGAGAATAATGAAGAGACGAACTTCTCTATACAAACCCTGACATGCAATAGGAACACAAAAAAATTGGGAAAAATGAAAAAATAGCACATTTCTCAGAGAACATCTCTCTTCAATCTTTCTGTTTCTGTCAGCACCAGCAGCAACCTAATTTGGAACTACATGGCCTCAGTGGACAGCCACATGGTTGCCCTTCTCGAAGGGTGGTGCTGGCACAGGAAGGTAAAGCAGTGAACCGGCACCGCCCTGGAGGCTGGAATTTCTCCTCTCTGTGCCCAGTCTAAGGCAATGTTGTCATGTTTCGTTAGACAGCATCTCAGTCGAGCGGTGTCTGGAGATTCCCTAACTACTTCTGACGTGTCCACCTGGATTAGTTTGAGAACCTTAGAAACACAAACAGGTGGAGAGAGGAGAACAGGGAAAAGCCAGGAACAGGGAGGCCACGGCAAGAAATAATAACACATTTATAGTCTCGGCTACCTGCCGGACATGAAGAGGCTGTGAAGCTAGACGTGAGGCTTAAAACTTACCAAGACCTTCCCCATTCCCAGAGCCCTCACCCTAGAACGCCGGTTCGGGTCGAGTGAGCTGTGAGGAAGTCATGTTGGAGCAGTAGAGAGACTTATCCCAACTCACACAGCTGGCGGGACGCTGAGACGCAGGTCTCTCTGCCTCACTGCCCTCGTCTAGGCCAAGGGTGACAGGCCATTCATGTTCACCATACAACCAGTGGTTAAAATCAGCCTTGGTTCTCTCCCTGGGTCTAAGAGCCAGACCCTGGGCCTAAGAAATGTATCATTTCTTTGGGGATCAAATGAATGAATGAATAAGAAGATGGATTATACTAAATGCAAATATTCAGAGGAGGGAGAAATCTCTTTTGGTTATGGCAAAGGTGGCACTTGAGTTTCACAAGGGGCATGGGGGAGGGCTGGGTTTGGGGGCCCAGGGGTGTGAGGAGGCAGGGAAGGCATCCTACACCAAAGGTGCCCTGCAGGCTGGAACGGACGGTGAGCAGGTCAGGCTGGTGCAGAGGCCATGTGGGGAGAGCGGGTCAGAGGGGCAGGCTGGGGCCACCCAGTAGGAGTAGGACTTCGAATCCCAGACCTTCCATTCCCAGGTTAGGGATCTGGACATGGGAGTGGAGCAGGGCGTGCAGGAGGAGCAGAGAAATAGGAATAAGCTTTAGGAGGTGTCTCCTGAGAGCAAGGAAGGGCAGTCCCTGCCAGTGCTGCTCTGGACTCCTGCAGCGCAGGCTGGGGCACGAGACAGCGGCGGGAGAAGCTGGGCAGCCTGATCGTGAGCTCAGCTCTGCAAATACTGGGGTCTCTCGCTGCCAGGAGCAGTCCTGAAAACCCGCATCTTACACTGGCTGCTCTGAGCTGCAGAGGACACTCTGGAAGGACATTTACGGGTGGCTGACCCTCTTATTTCCTCCAAAAAAACAAGCCAATGCCCCTGTCTGTGGGGACAGGGGAGCAACCTGACTCTGAGCCCAGCATGTGGCCTTGGGCCACAGCCCAGTCACTGGGGTCCATGTCCCAGGTCGAGCTGCTGGGACCACTCCAGGCACAGAGACCCTCACTGAGGCCCAGTGTTTTAGAATGAGGACATGGTACCCATCACATCCAGGACAAAGGGAGCGCTCTCCCTGGGGGCTGGGAGACGAACTTTCCCACAAAGCCAGCTGCTTCTCTGCAGTAGTAAGCTTGAAAATGCCCTCAGGACGGAGGCTTGCCACAGGGGAAAGCTGGTTTTGAGAAAACATGGCTGTCTGCGTGGGCATCCAGGCATGGGCGTAAATAATAATGTCAGAAACAAGGGGCGGACCCCAGGCACACTGAGGCTGGATCCACAACCCCGCTCCAGCTTCATCTCCTGTTCGGACTTGCAGGGTCCTGGTATTTCAGCAGTAATAGTCTGTCACTTCTCTGTTTCTAGGGGTCAGTCCTTAACTTCTGGAGGACAAGTTGATGAACGCTATGAGCAAAACAGCACAGAAACTAAAGAAACTTCATGCTCTCAATGCTTCCGCCACCAGCAGCTGTTTATGCCCGAGTTGTTTTCGTAGGTTCCCCTGTCCGGCCGTTTCCAGAAATGACTGTTACCCTCCTGGCCATCCTGTGACAGGATGAACAAAGATATCTCTTTCACCCAAACACAGCACAACAAAACAAAAACAGGAAGAAAAATTAGGCACAGTCAGGCTTATGGGTTTAATTTATCAACAGTTTCCCTAGAGGTCATTAGAGGTGAATCGATTTAAAAATGTTTTGAAAATATTTTAACATTAAATATTTTTAAAATGTAAAGTCCTGTGAATTTTAGCCCATGTATAGATTCGTGTCACTACCAACACCCTGAGAACACAGAGCAGCCCATCACCCTAACCCTCCCTGCTGCTGCTACTCACAGCGAGGGTTTGACTTTCACAAGTGCGGACATCATCTGGCTCTCTCGGTGCCAGAGCTATTTATATTCTGGGGGCTCGTACTTAGTACATTTTATTTGCCAATGTAAGTTCTAATTTACAAAGAAGAGGATGAGAAATCCTTCACGGAGGTCAGAGGATGACAAAGAAGTGGCACCAACAGTCTGTCCCTCATGTTCTGGCCAAAGAACTTTTATGGCAAACATTTACATAAATAAGGTTGTGGCTGGGGATGACACTGTCCCAGTCATGAGAATGAGGATGAGGAAGGGGCTCTGAATACAGGGAACACCACGCACCAGTTTACCTGCTGCGACTGGATGCACACACAGACCACACGTGGCAGCACACACACCCAACACACACTACACATGCCCACACTACACCCAACACACACACCCCCACACCCACACTATACCCAACACACACACCCTCTAACCCACACCCCCTCACACCACACCCAACACAAGCTACATATGCTCACACTACACCCAACACATACACAACACCCAACACATACTACACATGCCCACACTACACCCAACACACACACCTCCCACACCCACATTATACCGACATACACACCCCCTAACCCACACCCCCCCACACCACACCCAACACACACTACATGTGCTCACACTACACTCAACACATATACCCCCTACACCCACACTATGCCAACACACAACACACCCAACACATGCAACACATGCTACACCTAACAGATACCCCCCACATTCACACTATACCAACATACACAACCAACACACACAACACACCCAACGCATGCTATACATGTTCACACTACACCCAACACATACACCCCCCCAACACCCACACTATATCAACACAAACACACCCACACATGCTACACATGTTCACACTACACCCAACACATACACCCCCCACACATACCACAAATACACCCAAGACACGCTACACATGCCCACGCTACACCCAAACATACATCCCCCACACCCACACTATACCAACACACACACCCAACACACACTACACGTGCCCACACTACACCCAACACAGACACACCCCCCACACCCACACTATACCAACATACACACCCCCAACACACATACACCAACATATACATACCCCCCACCTAACACATACACACGCACCATACACACACATACCCAACACACACCCGATACACACAGAAGTGCTCTGTCTTCAGGGGAGTCTTAAACAGGCTCTTGGTGTCACTCCAGCCTTGGCTTTTTGACCCTAGTGATGTCAGTAGTGACGCCCGTGGCTGCAGGAAGTACCAGCAGGTGTCAAATGCAGTTTAACCCCCAAGGCCTCCCAGTGCCCTGCCCCATTGCTCTCCTCAAGGGCCCTGCACCCCATGCTCAGACAACAGGACTCCAGCGTTGCTCCAGGGCCAGCAGCAGCCGCCTGGAGATGCAGCTCTCAAGTCAGCAAGTGTACCCCTACCTTCCTCTGCACAGCAACCAAGATCTGTCCTCCTCCCTCCCAACTCGGGAAGAGGCGTCTCCTCTCTCCCCAAATGCTGGACCCTGTCCCTTCCTGGTGCCAGAGGAAACCCAATGGCCACACTCTCAATGTCCAGGCCCTTGTTCCTCTGGTCCCTAGTGAGTGTGACATACGATGCTGCACCTCCATGCATCTGTGAGATGAAAAAGAGATGATGCACAGCCTTAAGAAGCTTGGGAATACTGGGGATACCCGGCTTACAAATCACGATGACACTAGGCCAAGGAAAATGCGTGCTGTCACAGAGGCACGGACCTGGGCAGGGAGGCTGGGGAAAGCACGGTGCTTATTCGTGACACAGCTGCTGCGTGCCAGGCATGGCAGAGGGCAAGTTACACACATGTGGCTATCTCATTCGGTCCCTACCAACCTCGTCTTCTCTTAAAAAGGAAAGCTACTACCAACTGCTAGTAGTTTTCCCTTTTAAGAGAGAAGAATACACCTCAGAGAGGTTTGGGAACTTGCCTGCTGTCACACAGCTCTAAAGAAGCAGATCTGGAATTCAAATCCAGGTCTGTCTGCTGCATTCTAGTAATCATAACACAAATAATAACAAGGGTGATATATTAGTAACAGCAAAAAAAAAAAAAAAAAAAAAAAGCAGCTAACATTTCCCGAGTGCTCACTATGTGCCAGGCCTGGGCTGAGTAGCTGAAGATTGACCTTATTCCTTTCAGGAAGCCTTTGTTCATGCAGCTCTTAGGCAGGAAGAGCAAGTTACAAGGAACGTGAGCAGCACGTTCACAGAGCCTCAAAAACAGAAAAGCAGATTGGAGGTTACGAGGCCCTGAGGATGACGCTGTCTTTCTATCCTCAAGGTTACTCGGTCAGGTCTTGCTGTGTTTGGTCCCTTCTTTATGCTGGGGAAGTCACTTCGCATTTTCTGTGAAGCTGTAATGGGACAAGACAGATGTTGGCTGATTTCAGGGAACTGATGTGTACGAAGCTGAATCAGCTGTCTGCAGGCCTTAAATCTAAACCTCACACAGGTGGAAAGAAAAGATGGGAATACATGTTTCTGGTGAGATGTGGATGCTCCCCAAGAGGCTGGGGTTGGCGGCCCCTGAGATCCAGAGTTTGGAGATGCTGGCTGCCGTGGCTCAGGACTCAGGCAGCAGTGAAAGTTCCTGTATGAAAGATGACCAGAAACTGGGCACAGGAGGCCACTCATATCACTCATTCAGGCATGCAGGCATTTGGTCAGTCATTCACTCTTTCCACGGGTGTGCCTTAGGAAATGGTGTCTGCAACATTTAATAAGCATGAAGGGAGCAAACATGGGCACAAGTAACTGAGCTCCACCTGCTTCCACGGTTTCTGTGGCAGGCTTGTATTTTGGCCTTTAGTCCTTCCCCTGCTCCTGAGTTCCATCTCAGAGCCCAGCCTGGCTCTCGCCTGCTCACACGGGAGGTGGAGATCCCCAGCTCCCCGAAAACAACGTTTAGAGCTCAACTGTGAATTCTTAGCCTGTGGTTCTCAGATTTGCCTATAAAGGCATTTTCCTTTTATTCTCTTTCCATTCATGAATGCCACATGTATGACTGGTGGGGAGGGCAAAGTGTGATGCCCCGGCACACTGTGGGTCACACTCTCTCTGATTCGGCTACACTGTGGGCTCAGTGCAGTGCGCCTTGCATCGCTTGGCTCTTCTACTTCAGAGTCACCTCTGACCCTGCTCAAGCCCACTCAGTCCTGGCACAAGCTTTGTCCAAGCAAACGCACGGGGGAGTTAACACCCTGAGAGCAGCCCTCAACCCCTTTGACCAGAGCCACAACCTCCCGCCTTTCCCAGGCACATTCCTGGAGGCCTTGGGCAGGCTCCTCAGAGGTGGGATGGAACCCTGTGGGTATACTCACTGCTTGCCAGTTCACCAACCCACATAACCCCTCCTAAGGTACCCTCCAATTATTCTGGATCTCCGCTGTTGCCACCCCTGGGGCATAAAGGGTCTGACCACAAGTAATCTGACAAACAGGCCTTGCAGAGGGGCTCTCAACCATTCGGGAGGCAGATGTGGACAGCTCGGTGCCAGGCTGTCACGGCAGCCCCACCCTCTAATCTCCACAGGGTCTACAGTACACCCTGGTAGGCTGAGACTCTGGAGCCCATGCCATCTAAGTATCAATTCTCAAAGGATAATAAAATAAATAGAGGGCAGAAGGAAACTTTCGGAGGCGATAGATGCCTACGGCATAGACCGTGGTGGTTTCATGGGTACATACTTAGCCCAAAACCCATCAAGTCATGGATATTAAGTATGTACAGCTTTCTTTAGGTAAATCATACCTCAGTAAACTGTGTGTGTGTGTTTAAGAATTTGCGGCAGAGCTTGTCCAAGTACATGTCACCTGGCCCCCCATCTCCAGAAAGCCTGTTCATTAGGTTTGTTTCAGCAAGTGCCCTGGGTGATTATGGGGCAGGAAGGTCCTTAGATCCCACTTTGAAAATGACTGGTCTCTACCTTGAGCCCGAGAGTAGTTCCAGCCCTACTGTCCTCAGGTTGGGGATGTGTATTTGGCAGCTCTGGCAAGGCAGAAAACTGGGCTGTTTCCAGGGCATGACCGCCGCTTCTGCACCTGGGCCCTCAGTCTCTGGGGACGCCGGGGTCGGCTGACAGATCTGAGGAGGTGCAGGGTGTTTTAATGTCTTCAGGTATGTGCAGCGCACCCTTGTGTGTCCATGAATGCTTGCTGTGCATGCTTTGTGTCTTTCCCACATGGTGGGTGTGGTGCATTCTCAGTAGCTCTGTATGGAGCATCAGCTTCTCGGTCACCATGGTTCTCATAAGAACGCCTATGCTTGCATGTCACACATGGGCTTAAACTATGTCGCCTGAGTCTCTGTGTGTGCACATGTTTTGTGTACGTGTGTGTGCGCACATGTGTGTGTGTGAAGAGGGGACTGCAGTACCACAGCAGTATACACAGAGCGTTCCACCTCAGTTATTTCATACTTATTAATAATTAAACAATAATTAATACCTATTAAGAGAAACTTTAATTGCCAAGTATTTGACCATACAGCTGAAGGTCCCAGAGATGAATAAGGGAAAATTGAAGATAACCTAACAGCCTAGATAACTTATTGATTACTTTTCTTCAAAAAAGAAGCTGCAACCCGAAACGCATACACATACGTATTTATAACAGTCTCTCTGGGCAAATGAAGTTGTCAGCAGGTTGAATATTTCACTTAATATCTTCTAGTGCAAACTAGAACCTTCTCCTGTTGTTTCTATTAGTAGTAGAAGACAAATTAACTTAAAAAGTTCACGCCTGTGACACACTTGCTTTCAGCACCCCTCTTCAATCAGACCTAACTTCTAGTCAGTCACTTTCTACACGCTATAATCCGCATAAGCTATGCAAGTTTTGAAATATATTTATGGCTTTATACAGCTATGCTCCTTTTCTGAAATAATGAATATTTCCAGCCTGGAGCGTGGCATTTTGGAATATGCCCTGTTCTCTGTTGATCGGAGGATCATGGAGGGTTCCCAGTTTCAGCTAATGAGGCCAAGGTCAACCCACAGGAGAGAAAACTGCTCCCTGGCCACAGACTGAACCACCAATTCTGGCCAACTGCCTCGTCAACACAGGCCCTGGTCATAATGGGATCCAGATGGAGGAGTGTGGACGGTCACAGCTGACAGTCTACTGACCATGACTCAGTGGAACACAGTTCGCTTGGGGCAGGGCGAGGACTGGTGCTAAGCTCTCTTGTCTCTCCTTTCAGAGCCTATTTCTTTATAGCAGTGGCGGGATTTGAAACCAGGTTCTGAAAGACTGGAGCTTCAGGACTGGGCCTTAGAGACAGCAAGATCATTAAACAAAAGAAAGCAAAACAAACAAAAAGCTATTCCCTCTAAGTCAATTCTGCAATCAAAGCATTGGAAAAGTTAAAGCACTAACAATGCCCACATTCATACTCTCAGGGGAGTAGAATCCCGCATTATAATCTAGGGCCTCATCCCTTTATTCCTGAATAATAATAGTTGTCTCCTAGCCTCTGGCTCTCCCTACATCCCCACAACTTTTTTTTTCTTTGCCATTCCAACTGATTTATACTGTCATTAATTTTCATTAAACTACTCCTTTGTTCAAGAATTTACAATGGCTCCCAGCACTGGCACTTTGACTCAATCCAAGCCCCTCAAGCCTGTATTCAAAACTCTCTATTGTCAGGCCTCATTCACTGGAGCATTATTTTCCAGTACAGGCTTCCACTCCTGCCAGGTGTCACTGTCTAAGGAGTCACTATCATTTCCCCATCTTCCTTTATTCGTTCCAGTCTCCATGACCCCTAGACTCCCCCATCCCTATCTCATGTTAACTTCCCTATTAGCCCATCTTACAAAATTCTTCACTGCCTTTGAATTTCTTGAACTGGCTTTGCTCATCATTGTTTCCCTAGAGTCTGGCATACAGTAGGTTCACAATAAATCTCTGTTGAATGACCAAACTTAAAATATTGAAGCATCAGAATTACAGTCTTGGCAGTTGGTTTGTGTTTTCCATCTCCTCAAACAGACTCTGAACTCTCCAAGATTAGGGATTTTGCCTTACCCTCTGCACTCTGGAGCATGTATCTACCACAGGACACTCAGTAGGTACCCAGTGAGTGTTTGATGAATTGAACTGAAAATTAATCTCTGTCCTGATAATGGTTTGGATCTGTGTCCCTACCCAAATCTCATGTTGAAGTGTGATGTCCAGTGTTGGAGGAAGGTCCTGGTGGGAGGTGACTGGATCACGGGGCACATCTCCCCCTTGCTGCTCTTGTTGTAGTGAGGTTCTCATGAGATTTGGTTGTTTAAAAGTATGTGCACCTACCCCACCTCTCTCTTCCTCCATCTCCAGCCATATGAGACATGCCTGCTTCCCCTTCCCCTTCCTCCAGGTTAAGTTTCCTGAGGCCTCCCAGCCATGCTTCCTATACAGCCCGCAGAACTATGAGTCAATTAAATCTCTTTTTTCAATAAATTACCCAGTCACAGGTATCTCTTTTAGCAATGCAAGAATGGACTAATACATACCCCTACCTAAAACCACATTAAAATCAACCTGAAGACAGTCTCTGCACCCCAAAGAATCAAACAAAAAAAAAGTTAGATTATTCTGAAAAAGTGGATTATTTGCTATTTTCATGTCCTAATTTTGTATGCTCAATTTTTGGGTCCTGGTAACAGTCTTACATGTTTCAAAAAAGTCTAGACAAGAATAATCCAGAGCAGAAACCAAAAAAACCCCTACATATTTTAATCACTGATTACCCTTTGCCTGAATGGCATGTCTTTTTGTTTGTGTTTTTCCTGAGAGTGGAGTTTAATATTAGGACTTATTTTTAGTTTGCTGGTTCTGCTGATAATGGAAATACCCCAGCACCAATTTACTGCTTGCTCAAAAGAAAAAAAAAAAAAAAAAACTGAAAAACTAAAAACAGACAAAATGATCTGGCGTCAATGTAGAATTAAATAAGGAAACGGCAGGGATGCCCAAGGTGAAGTAATGCAAGAGAGGATTACCTGCAACTCTGTTCCTTTGGTGTGAATACCTGAAATGCGACATCATTAAGAAAATCCCTCTGTCCCTCAGAATAATGTTTCCCAAAGAGTGGTCCTGAGACCACCTGCCTGGCTCACCTTTATTCTCTGAGGCCAGTCTCTATGGTGGTGTGTGTGGACTTTCTCCCAGGGCATTCCCAGGGAAACATTGTTCCCTGCAACGTCTCCAGGTGATTCCCATGCAGAGTGAAGCCTGAGAACCCGTGCAGCTGACAGTTAACTACATAACTGACCTTTGAGTTGGAAGGGAATACCCCTGCTTCAGACTCAAAAAAAAAAAAACCTTAAAAAGCAGACTTTGTTTCTTGAAAAACACACCATTGGGCTTGCCTCACAGAATACCAACAGCCACTGGGTAGGCACACACCTGACAGCTGGGAAAATAGTTGGCTTCGGGGACAACACCACCTTTCCCAAGTCTCCCAGGCCAAGGATGACATATCCTTGTATCACACCGTTTCAGCGTCACCAGGCAGGGACAATGGTGGGATGAGACACAGCACAGATCCATGTAAAATGACAGAGGGACACATAAGTACTCTATCTTTTGAAAGTCAGATGTCCTGGGAGGATAATGTGGCCAGCTCTAAGTGGCCATGGGGAGAAATTCCCACCCCCACCTGCAGGACAAAGGCCAACCTGCTGGGAGGCTGGGTGTGCTCCAGCTCAGTGGTTCAAACATGCAGCCATTCTCTCAAGAGGTAGCTGAAAGTGTCCCTTCTGGGACATGGGCCTTAACGATGGACAATTAAAGAGCTTTCCTTGCCCCCGTCTTTTCTAATAAGAGGCAAAGCCACTGGGAAAACCAATCTGATAAACGTGGCGTAGAGCTGGCTGTCCCACACAGCTGGGATAAACAGAGACAGAGCACTAGAGACTGTTCTTGAAAACTCAGATCCATCTACATGGTGGCAAACTACTGCAGGGCTCAGAAAAGGCCTGGGGAAGAAACAGCATTGCGCCAACTTAGAAACGAAGCCTCATTTCAGGCAGAAGAGCAGCTGCCTTTCCTGCTGACCGTGTCCTTGGAACCAGGGCTGGGCAAGGGGAGGCTGACGTGAGGGGCTAAAGGCCAAGGTGACCACAGGAAGGAGGAAGAGGCCATCTTGCTCAGAATTTTAGGCAACGGTGATTTCAGGGGTGAAAAGAAGGTACTATCACAACTAAGTGGAGGACCCTTCAGAGGGATGTGGGGGTGCAGGGGCTAGTTGTGGGGATAAGAGGGCTCCTGAGGGCCCAGGAACAGCCAGCAAGCCAGCCTGTCACACCCATCAGAGGCGCCCAAAAGGCCTGATCTTGCCCACAGAAGGGGGCAGGAGAGGACCGCGATGAGTCCAGGTGAAGGAGTCAGCCCTCCCCAGCCCTCACAGGCAAACTTCCACTGCCACCGCAGGCTTCCTGAGCTAGGATCCCAGATTTCGCAACCTGTCTCCTCAGCACTAGGGGCACCAGCACCAGGCAGGAAAGCAAAGAAAAACTGGAGTCTAAGCGGATGGACATGGAGGGCTCCAAGAAGCGTCACGTGGGCACCAGAAGGCGAGACGACAAGGGGGCCTAGGAACCCCCAATTCAGCTTACTTGATTTACCTAGTTTTGCTCTAAGGAGGTGCTGCCTTTTAAACAGAGTTTGTCAAAGTCTTCTTAAAAGTTGCCACGGAGTGACACACCTAAGCCGTGTTACAGCCATGTAGCCTCCCAGCTGCCCGCTAGGCTGGTGAGGGGATCTCTCCCACTTCATGGGTTAGGAAATGAAGGCATGGAGAAATCAGGCAATTAGGAGGGACCAGGTTCACCCCGGCCTTTCACGACTCCAAAGCCAGCACTCCGATCTCGCTCTGTGACAGCAGCGGTTCCAATCCTGACTGCACACAGGGGCCCCTGAAAAGCTTCCAGATGCCCCAGGATGGCAAGGGCCCTGTCTATATCCCTTTACTTAGCACTGTGCCTGCCACATGTTAGAAGTGAAATCAAAGCTTGCTGAATGACTGCATGTGTGAGTCTGCGAGTGAATATACTTCCCTGCCGTGGACAACACTAACATTCCTCCATCATCCTGACCTGAAGCCTGGAGCCACCTCACCACAGGGGCCAACCAACTGGCCCCAGACCAGTCTCTCCCTTCTTACAGCCCTTCTGCACATAAATAGCCAAGGAACCTTCTCAGAACAGCCCTTTCACCCTGTTACCTTATGTTGTTCAAGTTTCCCGGGCTTGCTCTGGGTTTGAGGATACACTCGCAATTCCTTGATCTGCTATTTAAGACCCCCAGTGACCTGGTTCCAACCCGTCCTTTCACTCACGTCTCCCACCACTCACAAACTGTTCTGGCCAGGCGAGCATCCTTTTTGTCTCCTGTATATTCCCACTAGTGTGATTGTGGACCATGGATGGCACGTCCCTCTCTCTCCACCACCTGTCTGGATCCTACCATCTGGGAGGACGGAACTCCTCCACTTCGCCTCTGCTCTGCACCCCAGCTCCCAGGGAGCCCTTCCAACACCGAACACCTGTGCCACGGATCTCACCTGGCTCCATTCTAATGTGACTTCCAATTGACACTGCGATGGATATGCACATGTCCTAATTTCCTAAGTACGTTAAGATCACTTGAGGACAGGAACCACAGGCATATAATTGTATCTCCCCACAGCTGCACATTCTCTGTGAGTGCCACTGGGCATTCGGCAGCTCCTGTCTCCATGTGGACGGTCTTACCTGTAATATCTGGACTGCAAGTAGGTGGAGCACACAGCCTTGGACACGTGGCTGGCTGAACCAAAATCGATGACCTTGACTCGGTATGGTTGCCTGGAGGGATCCACCAGCATGATGTTTTCTGGTTTGAGGTCAGCATGGATAAGACCTAGGCTTTTGAGTTTCATCAGGGCTGTGGCTACCTGCTGGAGAACTGGGCGAATGTATTTGAGGGGCAAGGGGCTGAACTTGTTTTGCTTCAGAAAGTCATAGAGGTTCTGCTCCAGCATCTCGAAGACCAAGCACGTGTGGTTCTTGTGCTGGAAGCACTCATAGGCCCGGACAAAGTTGTAGTCGTCGGCACTCTCTGTGCTCAAGCGGGCCAGGATGCTCACTTCAATCTGACCTTGTCGGGCATAGGATGGGTGGTTCTTCAGGATCTTGATGGCCACGATCTCGTTGGTGCCCCGTTTCCAGCACTTGACCACTTGCCCAAACGTCCCTCGGCCCAAGAACTCTAAAACTTCGTAGGTGTTGGTCATGGAGCACAGCACCTCATGCTGTACCAGCTGATAGTCGCCCTCGCTGTTGGAGCCGCTGTTTTTGGAGGTGGCAGTCGACGTGGTGGCAGTGGCGACAGTGGCCCCGCTTGCATTATTCTGAATCATGGGTGGATGCTCCTCGATGATCTGCACGCTGCTTGTGTTCTCGATCTCCTCGCTCTTACGCTTGAGTCCACATTTTTGGTAGGTATCAAGTAGGCTCACAGTGCTTCGACGCATTAGGTTATGTGGTCCACCAAGGACCTGCCCGGTGACAGAGGTGCTGCTTGCTGATGTGACCACGATGTGCCCGGTGCTTCCTGGGAAGATGATGGTCTGCTCGTAAGGTAGGCTTGGGTTTGGGACCGGCAAGGAGGTGCTGACGGTTGTGGCTGGTTGCGACGGGGGGATGTTCTTGCTCTGGCTATACACTTTGCTGTGGGAGCCGTACCCAGTCATGTCCCAGTTGGAACTCGGCTCTATTTTCAGTTTCTTCACACTACAGAAGGCACTTGATTGAAGGGTGTGAGGGGAGAAAACTTGCACACGTGAGGCCATACCTGCAAGGAAAGGAGGCAAACGGTAAGTATCGGAGTCACCTCGGTACAAGTCACTCAACAGAACCCCTTCAGTGCTCAGCTGTGGCTCCAGCCATACAGAGTATTTTCTTCCCACCTGAAAACAAGGTTGAAAAACAGAATCTGTTCCACCCACAAGCACATTTTGGTCATTGAGTTTGTGGAACCAAGTGGTTCCAGGGTGTCACCTGCCACCATTAGGTGCCAGCAACACAGCTGAGACTCAGCAACAGAATTCCAGAATCAGGACATAGGTCATCACTTGTTTTTTTTTTTTATAAACAATATTTGTGGCAGAGATGGATTCTTCCTCAGTTCTCCCTGGGCTGCTTCCTACTGAAACTGAAGACTCAGGAGGCGCCGCTAACTGTCAGGTGCTTCGTTGCCCACATAATCAGCTCAGCCTTGTCAACAGACTCTGTCAGGTTCACTGGTTTGAGGAAACATCTTCCCACACAGGCCCCATCACCAGGCCACTCAGGATCTTCTGGATCCTGGAGGAACGCTAATTACCACCTGGCATCTTAGTCATCGTAAATGAATTCTGTAGGGTTGAGTGACTTTTCATCTCAGCAGCCTAAAACATTTGATCAGCCTTACTGGTGGGGACTGGGTAGCACAATTCGTGGACTCCATTCACTCACCTTTCCTGTTAAATTTCATATATCAATCCATTTCTCTAGAAAGTACTATTTCTTTTTTTTCCTTTTTTTTTGAGACTGAGTCTCACTCTTGTCGCCCAGGCTGGAGTGCAATGGCAGGATCTCGGCACACTGCTACCTCTGCCTCCCAGATTTCAAAGCATTCTCCTGCCTCAGCCTCCCAAGACTGGGATTACAAGCACATGCCACCACGCCCGGCTAATTTCTGTATTTTTAGTAGAGATGGGAGTTTCACCTTGTTGGCCAGTCTGGTCTCAAACTCCTGACCTGAGGTGATCCACTCGCCTCAGGCTCCCAAAGTCCTGGGATTACAGGCGTGAGCCACTACGCCCGGCTGAAAGTACTATTATTTCATACCAACATCTCATCCACAATTTAGATGCTCAGAAACCTTTAAGACCATTATTCTGGAACACTTGTACAAATTATGGTGATATTGAAACAAGAATCTATAGAAAAAAGGTGAAGAAGGATAATTCCTTAAAGTAAAAAGAGAAACAAACATTGCTCATCTTGTAAGCCATAGTTGACAAACATTTCTCACAGAAGCACAGGGAAGAGGAGCATCTGCAGGCAGTGTTGGTGGGGGCTAACCTCGTGGTCCTGACTCTCTGAGCACCTGGCAGTACCTAGAGCAGCTATTCAACATCCTTACCACTCCATCAGCTACCACCCTAGTCCATCTTCTCTCTCGGTCGATGACCTGACTTCCACTTTGTCTAGAAGCCTGAGGTCAGCCTTATCTTTCCCCCTTTATTTCCTTCTTCATTTCAGAACATTCCTGACTCTACCTCATCATCCATCCTTCATTCCTTCTCTCCAGTCTGAGAGAAAGAGGTGTTGCTCTTTTCCAACACTAAAACACCTCCCCCATTCTTATGATCCATATTTGTCCCATTTTCTCTTAGACCTGCTTCCGCCACAGTTCTTTCTGTCATAACTTTCCATTTCTCCCTGTACTTAATTGGATCCAGGTACTTAGTAGGAACTTAAGATGGCTGGCCAAATGAATCAATCACTCATCTTTTTCTTCTGCCTTCACATGTGTGCACACACAAACTCCCGACGTGGAAGGCAAAAGGAGTAAGAGCCACATTCCCCCCTCTTAATTCGTGCCCTCCTCTCACCTGTGGTCAATGGTTTATGCTCTCTTCTCTTCAATGTCTACATCTTAATCCATCTCTATAGGTTGGTGTTCTTAAAGGTAAATGACTTCCTAATTGCCTAATCCAATGGCCTTTTTTCAGCCAGTTCTTCTTAAGGTCTGCAACATCTGATACTGCTGACCACAACTTCCTTCTTGATGCTTTTATCTGGACTTCAGTGAATCTGTAACCTCCCCTTCCCGTGTCTGATTGCATACTCTGTGTTCGGGTGGTTCCTCTTCCTTCCTTATTTATTATTATTATTATTATTATTATTATTTGAGGCAGAGTCTTGCTCTGTTGTCCAGGCTGGAGTAGTGCTATCTCAGCTCACTGCAACCTCCACCTCCTAGGTTCAACCCATTCTCCTGCCTCAGCCTCCCAAGTAGCTGGAACTACAGGTGTGCACCACCAGGTCCAGCTAATTTTTGTATTTTTAGTAGTGACAGGATTTCACATTGGCCAGGCTGGCCTCAAACTCCTGACCTCAAGGGATCCACGTGCCTCAGCCTCCCAAAGTGCTGGGATTACTGGTGTGAGCCACCATGCCCGCCTCTCTTCCTCCTTTAGAATGTTCCCATCTCCACTGTTTTGACTCTGTTCTCTCTGGTAGATATCATCCATTCAAGCAGTTTAAGCCGTCACCTCTGTGTAGGTGACCCCACACATTTATATAGGCTGGGCTCTCCCTCAGAGGTGACAGTGATAGATCGCTACCTCCTGCAACAATGTCAAAGACACACTTCTAAAGCCGAACTCCTTATTTTTTCCTAAAAGTCTAGCCATCTCACCCTCCGTTCTAACATCTCCATGACTGTTCATAAAGTATTTTTCTAGTCACTTGGCTCCAAAACTATGAACTATGATGGTTCTTTTCTACCTTCACGGATAAGAAGGTGCTAAGCCTTATTAATTACTCCTTCCTTCAAAAAATCTCTTGCATCCAATCATTTCTGCTTTTGCTGCCACTTCCATAGTGAAACCGTTGATCACTTTCTAGTAGGACTAAAGCAAATCGAGGCATCTTATCTACCCGAGCACTCTGTCTCCCTTTAATTTGCCTATATTTGGCCACCAGATTAATCTTCCTAGAACATTTCTGAGCATGTCACTCCCCTCTTCAAACTTCAGTAGCTCCTTAGTGTCAAGGAGAAAACGTTGGGAACTCAATACCTTTGCATGTTGATTCCAACTACCTTGCTAGTTCCAGCTCTATTAACCTTCCTGGATCCTCAACTGGAATGAAGCTGGTCTATTCACTGGTTCTAGAATGTCTCCTAAACGTCCTACCGTCACTCTCTTACACTGTTCCTCTACTGCTGCTTCTCTCAACTTATCCAAAGACCAGCCAGACTAGATTCCTTCTCTTTCCAGACCACTCCAACCCAGTGATCATTCCCAATTCTCTGTTCCTACAGAACATGCCATATGTACCATCTGACTTCGGCTCTGACTTCCTAGGGGCAGTTCTGCTAACACCCAGCACCTGCTCCGAGCCCCACCTCCGTCCTGGGCCCATGGATCTGCTGGAGGGTTCCCTTCTTGCTTCAATCCTGAACTCCAACCTCCACCTACGTACTGTGACTGCACATCTGCAGGAATCCTCGTGCCTGACAAGACTATTCTGGCTTGCTTATTCAGAATCTGTACCTCACCTGTTTCTTCCCACAACTCTTTTTGTTCAAGTCAACATCCCCCTTATTCTAGAACAACACATAATATGGCTAGTCCCTATTTACCAGTATCAAGTGAATATCCATATTGTTCTAGATGTTGTATACAATATAGAAACAACCAGTTACTTGGTTTTCAGTGACTTATCCGCTGAAGAGGCAAAGCAAAACAGCCATTTCCTTCCTTTTGTGTCTACCCTGCTGCTTATTTTTCACTCTTTAAGTACCTGGAGGGGGGCGGTCAGAGATGGCAACAGCAGAAATATGCTGTTCATACATAAAGAAGGTGAGGCTCTAGTCTCTGTTTTCACTGTTTCAAAAAGATCTTGGAAAGGCCATCCAGGGTGCAGAAGTGGAATTTTACAGAGGGGAAGAGGGTGGCTTATGACTTATTTGTTATCGGGATGACAGCCAAGGGTCATAAAATTGTAGAAATCATCACTGGCTGCCTCTGGTGACAGATGCCTGGGATCAGAGAGGAGAGCTGGTGGCTGGAAACACCCTGCACCTCGGCCGGCTGCCTGTCTCCAGCCGGCCTGGTGTGGCCCCTGCAGCCCCTTTCTGAGGTCAACAGAAACGATTCCAAAGGCTGGAGCCAGCTCCCAGTGCAGCCGTGCTACCTTTGCTCTGTAGCAGAGGCCACTTTGCTTCAGGCAGCAAAATGCTCAAACAAGACATAAAGTCTTTAATGGTAATACTTTCTCAAATCCCTAAAATATCTTTATAAGGAATAAGACTCTGCTGGTGGTTTTGTTGCTTAATCTTAAAATAATCTTATGGCAACACACTTATTTTCAAACATTTCTCCTTGAGAGTATTTCTCTGGAACAAATCTTCCCGATTAGTATAGCCCTCAGAGACTCGAGCCCACAACATTTTACCATTGTATTTATTCAGATCCTAAAGCTGGGACAATAAAGTGGGGTGCAGAAGGGGACTCTATGTTTTTTCCACCTGAAAGCAAGAGCTAAACGTCCCCTCTCATTTCTTTCTGTACTGACCCTTGGACTAGTCAAGGCCACTTCCTGCCTCATTTGTCAATATTCGTTTCAGGAAAAACAGGGGCTTAATGCACATTGTCAGTTTGATCCTATGGCAAAATCTCAATTGCTTTTAAGTCATTTCTATACTTCCTAGTTGACTCTTGAATGACAAAGCAGATTTTACTACTCCTGAGTGAGAGACCAGGGAGGCTACGACACCTGGGAGGGCAGGTTTTGAGCCCATCAGGAATGTAAGAGGAACCCAGGAGGTCATGGTAGGATAAATCTGCCATAACCACACCTGCTCCTAGAGGGATGACCTGACCCAGACTTTTCCACAAAAGCCTTAGTGGCCTCCCAAGATAAAACCTGTCAAAATGACCACATTTTCATTCACTAAAGCACAGGGAGTCACCATAACCCAGAACTAAAGCTTTTAACAAGTGGCATACCTATTATCATATCGCTGTCTCATAAAAAGGCTGAAGTCATCAACACTGAACCTGAGATATGCACATGGTCTTAGGTGTTTGTTAATTATACAGACATGAGTTCATGCAGATGCTACAGAAGTGATAAGTAAAAAATATTTAAGAACAGATTTATTAAAATTTAAAACAACTTCTATTATGTAACTATCTATAATAAACTCTTCACTGTATATGACAAATGAAAAATAGCACTGATAAAACTGACACGAAAACATATCCTATAGTTCGAAGAATTAAAGTCCATTCTTTTTAAGACATTATTTCTTATTACCATAAAATTGACAAAGTCTCTCATGCCCAAAACAAATCCAGGTTACCTAGACTCAGGGTGTACTTTGATATGCTAAAGGCAATGAAAGTTCTGACCCTTCTTTTAGTTACTTTATTTGAATTTTCATTTTGCATTTATAAAAAGCATGTATGTCAGTCTGCATTTCAAAATACTATTTTTAAAACATCTGCCTTCTAGTCTTGATTATAGATGCCATTTATGTCTATAAAATGCTACACTCGACTTCATCTGCTATTCCTCAGGATTCTTAGAACACTATGAGTCTCCGCGTTTTAAAATCTTGAGTACTATGTACATACCAGGCCTGAGGACAGATGTTTTATGGACAGAGTAACCATATGTCCTACTTTGCCTGTTGGACATATGCTTACCTTGTTAGGCCAATTCAGTTAATAAGAGCACCCTCCTACTTTCATTCTCACAAAGGTCCTACTTTGAAAACTGGGAAGTCATGTGATGGGTGTAAGTTTCTGTGATAAGTGAAAAAAATCAGACCCTGACCCCAGAAGTTCAAACCTATGTCTAATTTGTTTTTTTTGTTTTTTTTTTTTAAGGGACAGGATCTCACTCTCTGTTACCCAGGCTGGAATGCAGTGGCATGATCATAGCTCACTGCAGCCTCGAACTCCTGGGCTCACATGATTCTCCTGCCTCAGCTTCCCAAGTAGCTAGGACTATAGGGGCATGCCACCATGCCCAGCTTCAAACCTAGGTAATTCTATGCGCCTTTTGGCCTGTCTTTTTTTGTTTTTGGTCTCTCTGTCTTAATGGTTTAATGAGAAATTCATTTGTCTAGGGTTACAAACAATGCAATAATAAGAGTACCTAAAAATCTTCATGAATTCTTGAAATCTTAACTCACACAGTTTTTGTTGTTGTTGTTTAGATGGCGTTTTGCTCCAGTCACCCAGGCTGGAGTGCAATGGTGCAATCTCGGCTCACTGCAACCTCTACCTCCCTGGTTCAAGTGATTCTCCTGCCTCGGTCTCCCGAGTAACTGGGATTATAGGCATGTGCTACCACGCCTGGCTGATTTTTATATTTTTAATAGAGATGGGGTTTCACCATGTTGGCCAGGCTGGTCTCAAACTCCTGACCTCAGCTGATCAACCAACCGCCTCAGCCTCCCTCGGCTGAGATTACAGGTGTGAGTAACTGTGCCCAACAAACTCACACAGTTTTTTAAAAAATGACATTTGTTAAGGAATTGGCTCATTTACTGTATTTTTCCCCACTTATTTACTTAGTTTCTTCATAACTTTATATTTCACAATTAGATGAACTGAAAAGTTGCTACACATCTGAGTACATTTCCTTTCCATTTCACCACCCCTAAATAAATTATCTACTGGAAGATCAGACTACAAGGATGAGTGAGGGTTCAACTACAATTAAAAAAAAAAAAGTTGAATTCAATTTCATTGAATTCTAGCAAAGCTCAAGAGGAGTAATTGTAAGTAAAATAGTGGCACCAATTTTATCAGTATATAATGTTTAATTTGGGTTTGGCAGATGTGAAACAGATTACCTCTGAGAATCCAGTTATATTATTAAAGAGAATGGAATCATGAACATCTGATTTTAAGAGGTGCTAACTTCCTTACTTCCTAAAATCTTTTGGACACATGCTCTGGCTGAATAACGAGTACTTGCTAGATGCTACAGATTTTTTTTTTCCTAATCAAGAACTCAAAGAAAGGATTAATTCCCATATTTAATGAAATGCCATATCTGTCTAATATAGATTATGCACCAAAGATATAATAAATTATAGAATAATATGTCAAATTATTATTCTATATTAAAATATGTTAGACATATGCATCTAAATGGACATTTTTAAAGACCCAGAGAAGGGTTAATCTATATAACCCTTGAGAATCCTGGATAACTCAGTGATCTAATACCTGAGGGGGTCAAAAAGTACTAGGAAAGTTTTCTTCATTGACATACTTAGTAATATTCATAAAGTTTTAATAATCCTGCTTATTAAGTTTATATTTCACAAGCAGTGCAAAGATAATCTCAGGTTAGCCCATCCTAAATGATACATTTCCTAAACAGTGTATGCTGAATGTTTCTGGGGCTTTATATCATTTTCAATCAACGTCTGTTTATCCACTGGTTCTGTAATGTTAACTATATAGTGTATTCCACCAGAGCACAGCTTAGGATCAACCACAAGCTCTACAGAGTCTTCTGTCAATAACGACAATAACAATACTACTGATTGCAGCACTGGGCATTTGAAAGAAGCAGAAAAAAACCTGAAATAAAATCAATCATCAAGTCTGTGTTAAGGGTCCTCGACATAAAAAAAGCTGAGGGTTGGGCACAACAGGAAACACAAAGACATCTAAGACATCATCACTGACCGAGAGGAGCTTAAAATCCCATGGGGATTGCCAAGTACAATGCAAATTAAAAAGGACAGCTGGTAATTCTAAGGCAACATAAAGTTGCCAAAGTAAACACTAGGAGTTCAGAGGCAGGAGTCACTATGGGTTGTGGTCAGGCAAGATTTGACAGCAGAGCTAAGATGCAAGCTGCAATTGGAAAGATGGGGCAGAAAGCTGGTGCTCTAGATCCTGCAAACAGGGTGTCCTTCAGTCCACCAGGAAAGTGAGACTCATGGCAGGAGTGGCCTGCACCACCGTCTCTGTCCTAAGAAGCTCAGGCTTTGCTTGGAGACAACTGAGGTGCATTTGCATAGTGACAACACAATAACGAATGCTAAAGTAATTAACCACTAGTGTGTACACAACTACCTACTTATCCAGAATTGTCATCTTCTGATAACTTCCATCTTCTAGAAGTAATTTCTAAATACTCAAAGAGCTAAGGGGAAGCTCAACCATGAGAACCGCTCACATAATTTCTGCTTTCGCCTTCTCTCTCGCTGGCTGCCATCTAACACATAATTAACAAGTAGTAGGGGGCTGTCCTGATTGCCTTCACTCTCTACACGTCAGACTCCAGGTGTCTACTCGATACAACTGTAAGGTAAGGTGTGTTTCCCTGTTTCAGAGATGAGTAAATGGAGCTTTAATTTGTCCAAAGTCACTTTGCCACTGCTAGCAGGGCTGGGATTTGAACTGAGGTTTGCGTGACTCCCAAATCCATGCCACCAGCCAAACTTCTTCTTAATTCTTTAGGTTCTCAGACTAGAATCACTAAAAAATGAGACAAGTCTCACAACAGCCGAAGGAAAGATGAAGGCTGATAAGTGAAGGAAGATAGATTGAAACTACAGGAAACACTGACTATAACAGGATACTGACATAGACTATTTCACCTGGTAAAATGGTCTGGGACATCAACAACAGTGACCCTAAGTCACCTCTCATATCTTTATCTTCCAGTTACAACATTTGAGAAATATAACCATAAGAAATGATTAAAATTAAATAAATTTACCTCTTTTAAGAGGTTAACCACCGCTTATCTGACGCACAGGGGGTCAGTAGACAAATAACTGGCCCTTAAGTAAGAAGAGCTGGGCTAAGGGACCTTGGGCAGGTGCTCAGCCAAAAGGAAGGCTGGTCCAGAGGGGTAAGGAGGACCTGGACTAGGGAACTGCGTGGGACAATAGAGAGCAGCAGAAATATACGACTCTGCAGAGGAGAAAAGGTAAGACACGCTGACAGATGAGATGTGACAGCAAAGGAGAGAGGGGACTAGAACACATTTGGGGGGCCAGAAGGAGTGAGGCTCCACTGGTGAGAGGGAAGATAGGAAGTGGAGTTCATGTGTTGCTTATCTTGGGGGGAGGGGAGAATGGAATCCGTTTTCAACAAGTTGAATTACGAGCACTAATGGGATATCTACATTGAAATGTCCAGTGTTCAGCTATTCATACTGAAACTCTGAGGCAAGAAATTGCTTAATTTACTAAAGTGCCAGGAGCTGATGGCCTTTGCTAATCAGCACCCAGTTCTTACTTGCTAGGTTGAATTGTGAATCATGATCACCCACTTTGAAGAGAGAATGGAAATCAATAGGATGGGCTGAGCCTGCATGGGATTAATTGGAAGGGGAAGAGGGCAGGGTGACCCTGAACTAGTTCATGGGTAAAGCCAAAGACAGAGGGACACAGCCAGAAGTGTTGCTAAACAAAGACCAGCAGGACAGAATGAGAACTAGCAAATGGGGAAAAGATCTAATTCAAAGGTTCACACCCCAAGGGGTCTAAGAGAACCATGCTGGGATGGTAAGAGCACAGGCCAGCTACAAGAGCTCGGTTTAAGGCAGATTTTATTTTAGGCATTAGTAACCACAAAGAGGAAATGTTCTGTATGCAACAAGAAAAACAGCCAGGTGAGGGAATGGGCGCAAGGTCATGGCTGGAGATGCGGACCCGAAGGCTGTCATCAACACCTCGGTGGAAACGTTATGCTGGTGAGTAAATCTGTTTCCCAGGAGAAATGCTGTAGAAAGTAGAGCAGATGGCAAATCAAGTAATCCTTGGGGGCAGAGACATTGTCAAATAGTATGAGGAGGACAGTATGACTCACAGGGAAACGTCAAGCATGAAACGATGATAAACACAATTAAGGGATTGATCCAGGAGAATGAAAACAGAGAAAGAGCGGCAGAGCCTGGCTGGGAACGAGCCAACGGCCCTCTTTTCCCACAGGGTCAGGAGCAGGGAAAGAAGAGGTGCTCTCCTGGGAAGAGAACCAAATGCACCATGTCACGCCTCCTGCTTTTCCAAGAAATGTGGTTCTCTTAAGAACTTTCAAAATTTTTTATCTCATCAGCCTTGAGTCTGCAAATTCTATCATAAGCTGTGTTTCTTCGATCGAGAAAACATTCTTTTCCTAACATTTGTAGATTCTCCACACATCTGTCTACCTACTGACTCATTATTTGTCAGAGTTACATGTTCAGACTTACTTCTCTTTCTGTGAGCTGCTAACTTGGCCCCAAACAACTCCTTTTGGTAACTCTGCTTTGCTGCTTTGAATGAAGCCATCAACGGCTGTGGGAGAGCCAGCCTCGCCCTGCAGTGGGTGAGTATAGACAACCCATAATTGTTTATCTACAGGACATGGTGTCAAGAGCTCATAAGCAGTCTGAAAATTCCCAATCCAATTCAGTGCGGAAATAAACACTGATAAGACACAAACACTTTTTGAGTTTCTTTCTCCAGGAAACGGATGGGATCGATGAAAAGAAAATAAGCATTTACTAAAACAACTCAAAGAATCCTTTTTGAAACAAGAATTGCACTGGATAAGTGTTTTTGTTTCTGAGATAGCGTCTCACTGTCACCCAGGCTGGATTGCAGTGGTGCAATCATAGCTCACTGTAGGCTCAACTTTCCGACCTCAAGAGATCCTCCCACCGCAGTCTCCCAAGTAGCTGGGATTACAGGTGTGTGCCACCATGCTTGGCCTTTTAAATTTTTTTTCTAGAGATGGGGGTCTCCCTGTGTTGTCTAGGCTGGTCTCGAACTCCTGAGCTTAAGCAATCCTCCTGCCTCAGACTCCCAAGGTGCTGGGATTACAGGTGTGAGCAACTGTGCCTGGCTGGGTTAAGAACCTTAATTATTTAGAAAAACCCAAAACGTCACTTTCTAAACGTAGCATACAGATCTGCCAGGGCTGCAGTACCAAAGCATACAGATCTGCCAGGGCTGTGGTACCAATGACTGGGCGGCCTAGACAGCAGACGTTGTCTTGGAGTTCTAGAAGCTGGAGTCCAAGACCAAGGTGTCAGCAAGGCAGGTTCCTTCCAAGCGCTGGAAGGGAAGGGAAGGGTCTGTTCTAGGCCTCCCTCCTTGGCTTGCTGATGAGTGTCTTCTCTGTGTGTCTCTTTACATCATCTTTCCTCCATGTGTATCTGTGTCTGAATTTCCCTTTCTAATAAGGACATCAGTTGCACTGGGTTAGGACCTACCCTAATGACCTCACTTTAACCTGATTCCTTCTATAAAGTCCCGACCTCCAAATAAAGTCATATTCTGAGATACAGAAGGTTAGGAATTTAATATGTGAATCTGGGAGGGGGGAAACACAATTCAACCCATAACAATAGTTTTAAGGAAACCAAAAGCATTTTACTAAAGTATAATTTTCTCAGGTTAAATAATTACTATAATTCCAAAAAAAGTCTCTTTGATTTTCCCTCCTTGCAGATAAGACATTTCATTTTGTGCTTTCTCTGTATCTTACCTTAAAGGACCTATGAGTGCATTTCAATTAGTCTAATATCATAGATGGAAACAAGTGAAAGCATAGTGTCTATTTTAAATGAAGCTCTGCATGAGTTGATGTTACAATGCTTCTGAAAAAGGCCATCTAGGAATGTATCTCTCAATCCATTGAGGAGCAACTGTAGTCACTCTGGTATAAAAGAGAACTGGGGCCAAGTGCAGGGGCTCACACCTGTAATTCCAACACTTTGGGAAGCCGAGGTGGGTGGACTGCTTGAGCCCAGGAGTTCAAGACCAGCCTGGGCAACATGGTGAAATCCTGTCTCTACGGAAAACACAAAAAATTAGCCAGGCACAGTGGTGTACACCTGTGGTCCCAGCTGAGGTGGGAGGATCACTTGAACCTGGGAGGTCGAGGTTGCAGTGAGCTGTGATTGCACCACTGCACTCCAGCTGGAACAACAGAGTGAGACCCTGTCTCTTAAAAAGAGAGCGAGAATTGGGAGTGGCCTATTAATAAAATGAAAACTAGGTTTCCAGTTCTGATTACGTGTGTGTCTGAGGCAGAACCTAAACAAGCCCCAAAAGCCACCTGAGGTGTGGCTGGCAGGGGGCGGACAAGGTCAGGCCACCCTCTCATTCCCCTTGGCATCGAGGAGGAGCCCCAGCCTGCTCTTTGCTCATGCACTCTCTAACGCTCACCTGTCATCCACATTGTTCCATTTTTCAACACTACATTTTCTTTCCAACGGACGATCTCAAGAAGACAACCTTTTAAATAAACTTGGTGGGATGAAAAAGGCAAACACCCACAAACTATAAAACAAAATCAGCTGTACTTCTGGTTTCAACCCAGAGGAATTCCATTTAAATCCACATTTTTTCAAAGATCTAGAAGGCTGCTCACTGTCCCTGAAATGCTCTAAATAAGGAAGGTTAAAGTTTCAGCAGTACTAGTTTTCAGGTGTTTGAGTCACAAACCTTTACAAAAGCACCTTCCCTGAAATTTTCAGCCACTCCCTAACACGACATACCAACGTCCCTCTGTTCACTACTGGTTCCAAATCCTCACTGGCCCCCTCAAAAGACAAGTGAAACAGATCTGCAGCAGACACTGAGAGGCTGGGGTGTGCCTGGCAATGCAAGGTAAGCCTTAGGTGGACTTTCCCATCCTTTAGAAATGTTTGATAAAGTCTAAACCAAGACTAAAAAAATCTGGTAGGCTTTTTCTCTTTTGTGCAAAAGTGAATGTGTTAGCCTTAAATGTCTGGTACTACGTTGGTAAGGTAAAAGATGCGCTTTACTAGCCGAACATCCATTTCCTGTCCCAGCCACAGCTGAGGTGTCTTTCTGAGCTAACTCAGGTTCTACTTCAGAAGTGTTTGCCGCACACAGAATCAGAACTGGAAATCTATTCTTTCTCATCTTGGTGTTCTTGTTACCATGTCACTGCTAATTTTCTTTTTCTTTTTGAGATGGAATCTCTCTCTGTCACCCAGGCTGGAGTGTAGTGGGGACATCTCAGCTCACCGCAATCTCCACCTCCCAGGTTCAAGTGATTCTCCTACCTCGGCCTCCCAGTAACCAGGATTACAGGTGTGTGCCACCATGCCCAGCTGCTTTTTGTCTTTTTAGTAGAGACAGGGTTTCACCACGTTGGCCAAGCTGGTCTCGAACTCCTAACTTTAAGTGATCCACCCGTCTCGGAATCCCAAAGTGCTGGGATTACAGGTGTGAGCCACGGTGCCTGGCCCCAATTTTCATTTATACTAAAAACTGCGTAGATTCTATTACTATGTGTCCTCCCAAAAGATATGTTAAGTCCTAACCCCCAGTACCTATGAATGTGACCTTTTTTGGAAATGGGGTCTTTTGAGATGTAGCCAAGTTACAATAAAGTCATTAAGGTGAGCCCTAATCCCATAGGACTGGTGTCCTTATAAAAGGAGACACAGACACAGACATATACACAGAGTGGGGGCTGCACAGCAACAGAGGCAGAGACTGGAGCAAGGCAGCTGTAGGCCAAGGGACGCCCAGCATTTCTGGGAGCCGTCAGAAGCCAGGAGAAGGTAAGGAGGGGTTTTACTTGGAGTCTCCAAGGGAACGTGGCCCTGCGGACTCCTCTAAAACTGTGACAGAAGACATCTCTGGTTTTAAGCCACGTACGAATAGTTTCTGTTAGTTTGTTACAGCCACCCTATGAAACTAGTACCCTCTGCAAAATAACTCAGGATGTATTTCACTGAAAAGGCATGTCTGTACTCAAGCTATGATAATTTATAACAATTGCAAAGTCACACTGGCCAAATGGCAGGGTGCCCTCCCTGCCCTCCCAGCCTGTGCCTGTGCCTCTTGGTTGAAAAGCGACAGAAGCATCTATAGCTTTACTCCCACGTTTTCGTCTTAATTCCTGCCAGGGCACTAGACACCTCCTCTCTTTATGCAAATATATTTGTCCATTGTGATTGAGGTTTGACTTCAAAACAACAAAATTTCTAAGGAAGGCATCTGAAAGTCCAATCTGTTCTCATCGGCGACATCCACAATTAAGAAGCCACAGACAGCACTTCCTCAAACCTGCCTTTTCTAAACCTCAACTTCTTGCCGAGTTATACAAAGAAACCAGGACAAAGGGCCGCCATCTGGGCTCTGCTCTCAGTGCAACACCTGTTTGCACAGCCCTTATATTCATGTTTATGTATTTCTTTGGGCATTTCTCTCATAGGCTGTTCTCTAACTGCAAAGAAAACTTTGTGAAAGATGTTTTGCAGACACAGGGATGCCTGGGATGTGAGAGGCAGATAACCCTTTCCCCGGGGCTCTCTTCAAATACAGGATTCATTTCACCCCCTTCTCAAAGCACAATAATCCATCCTTCTTACCTGATTTAAATAGCAACTGCTGTTTACAAGTGGCACTCCATGTTGCAACTCTTTCGTTCCTTGGAGAATTGTTTCATTCCCCTCAGTTGGCTTTAACTGACATCTGACTAAACTCAATTCAGGATCACTTTGGGAAAGGTACCACCCCTACAGCTTGCAGGAAGAGGGAAGGGCAAAAAGAAATGCAAGGAAGAAAGCTGGAGTGTGGGGAAAGTAGGCAGAGATGCTGAGACGAAAAGCAAAAAGAAACTAAAGATGAGAAAAAGGTGAGAAAACAGAAGGCAAGCAAAATTGGTACTGGGAGCACACTCAGAAGAATAAAGTAGCATTGCAATGTGCTTTGTAAACTATAAAGCACAATAAAAATGCAATGTGGCATTATTTGCAATATTTAAATAGGTGCTTTTGTGTGTTTGTGGATATGAAAATCAGATGGTACAGGGGTCCCTTGGCAGGGCAACCAGTGGCCCATTTGAAGCTGTGCAAATTAAAGTGGGTTCTTTGGTCTATTGCAAGGACATTTTTCTACTGTGAGTCACTGTCATCAAGCCAGTCCTGGCGTTATTACCCAACAACTCCATGGCACTGAGCCACTTACACCCAGTGCTGGGAGGAGGTGCCCACTCATATAATAATGGTTCTTGCAGTGGGGCGCCTTCTTCCTGGCATACATCTAAGATGGCTAATAGCTCTCCTGTGTCTTGCTTTAAAACAGACAGGATGGCATTTGGTGATGTAGGTCATTCCTATCTTCGTAGGGGTCTGTATTCCAAGAGGTCGTTTTCAGACTGTTTCTGAGTTCTCAACAACTAGGTCAGATGCCAGGGCTGCCCTTTCTAGCTGTGTGATCTCAGCAAGTTACTTAACCCCTTTCTGCCTCAATCCCCTCGTCTCTAAAGTGGAGACAGTAATCATATTTCATAGGGTCCTTGTGAGGAGTAAATGAACATATATGTAATAGTGACTCCCTGATACAGTTTGGATCTGTGTCCCCACCCAAATCTCAGATTGTAATCCCCAGTGTTGGAGGTGAGGCCTGGTGGGAGGTGACTGGATCACGGGGGTAGTTTCTCATGAATGGTTTGGCACCATCCATCTTGGTACTGTCCTTGCAATAGGAGTGCGTTCTCCTGTGAGAACTGGTGGCTTTAAAGTATCTCTCTTGCTCCTGCTCTGGCCATGTGAAAGCCTGGCTCCTCCTTCACCTTCCACCAGGACTGTAAGTTTCCTGAGGCCTCCCCAGCAGCTGAGCAGATGCTAGCATCATGCTTCCCGTACAGCCTGCAGAACCAGAAACCAATTAAACCTCTTTCCTTTATAAATTACCCAGACTCAGGTATTTCTTTATAGCAATGCAAGAATGGACTAAAACAGTCCTAAGCAAGTGTTTAGTGAAAACTGAGGGGAGGGTGGTCAGCTAGCTCCCCAAGGCCTAGCTAACATAGAATAGAATTTACTTTCAAAGCTTCTGCATTTCTTTTCCATGTAACATTTTAACCAAAAGCACTATCCTTGGTCATAACTGAGACCCAGTTTCTATGTACAATTATGCTTATTACAGATTTGTATCTACTGTATAAACAATAATCTCAACTTTTTTGATTAAGCACCTAATCAGGAAAAAATAAGCACTCCTGATATATGTGATTTTTATAATAAAAAATAATCTATGTTTTACTTTACGAATACAGTATGTTTACCAAAAACACAAATATAGAAAAGTTTAAAGGATAAAGTAAGATAAAATATACATATTCAAAATTTCTTCTGTAGCCTAGAAAGTTGTCTTGTACCCTTCACTTTGAAAAGCTGTGCTGTAATTCAGGTAACCCAAGCCATGTAACTTAGAATTAGTCTTGGCCATATGATCCACCTTGGACAATAAAAAGTAGGTGAGAAGTAGCATTCCCAGGCAAAAGCCTTTCCAGCCAGTGTGTGACTCCTCTTCCCCTTATTAGTAACCAGCCACAGTCTGGGAAGAGTAGCTCCTTCGCCTGTTAGTGAATGAGGATAACAATGAGCAGAGACTCCAGTCAACTCAAGATGTAGCACAAGTGTGACACAAACCTCTGTAGTTTGTTAACATGGTAGAACTTAGGCCATCCTAACCATCACTGGAATATTCTTTCATGCTGCCATCCCTAATGAGTCACAATTAACGTGGTTTAGTGTAATTCTGCTGTGATGCACAGCATGCTCACCTAGCAAAACCAGAGCCCACGTTTCTAAAGACAGTTTAAAAATTCCGAAATAGTTCAGTCACTTTTGTCCGTATTTTAGCATCACTTCCATGCCCCATGAGAATGCTTCAGGAGATCAATCTGTCAAATGACGGAACAACTCTCATCATCACCAGTATTAGTGATTTCAAGAGTGCACACAGTTATCCCCCACCTAATAACTTTTCTTTTTTTTTTTTTTTGAGACAGAGTCTTGCTCTGTTGCCTGGCTCTAGTGCAGTGGTGTGATCTTTGCTCATTGCAACCTCCGTCTCCGGGTTCAAGCAATTCAACCTCCTGAGCAGCTGGGACCACAGGCACACGTCACCGCACCCGGCTAAGTTTGGTATATTTAGTAGAGACAGGGTTTTACCATGTTGGCCAGCCTGGTCTCGAACTCCTGGTCTCATGTGATCCACCCGCCTCAGCCTCCCAAAGTGCTGGGATTACAGGCGAGAGCCACAACACCCGGCCCCTAATAACTTTTCTGAACAAGTGGGAGGCATGGGATCTTCAGTGACAAATGCTCTTGTTTGGTTTGCAAACTTTGAGGCAAGTCACTCTCTGGTGACTAAAACGGGAAGATGCCCTTCACACTGACAATTGGAGTCCAGCACTGCTGCATACAGGCCTAAGGGCCCCCAGGGGAGAATCAGCTTTTACCCTGGGCTGATGTTTTCTCTGGAAAAAATGAGCTTTTCGCACCCTGCCTCCTAAATTCATTGCCATGCTCCCTGATGCCATGGTTGTGTTCTTTGTAAAGAATATTTAAGTTCTGACATCATAATAACCATGGGTATTACTCATGGTAAGCTCACAAGCCTGGGAAGGCACATTCTGTACTCTTTTTATCACTGAAGTCAGTAATGGATTTAAAAATAGCATGGCCCACACACCCAGGGGACCACTGATTCATTAATGGCCAAATACACACTATTGTGGACTCCTAACTTGTATGGTGTTTTAGATTATGATTTCTAGAATCGAGGCACACATACTTATCATTTCCCTCATAGGAGTATTATGCTGTACTAATTTATAGAGATCTTCAGATCCTAAAAGAAGGAACTCTCAAAAATTACAAAACCAGGATTTGACAAGCCATCTGATTTGTGACTTCAAAATGATGTAAAATGTAATTAATCAGAGTGTCTACCAACTTGGCATAACTATGATATGTCATACCTAAATAAAGAGACATGATGTTACAAAGATAATGACACTAATCTCATTGAAGTCTAGAAATAAGTCATAGGTTTTTCACTGCCAAGGGAGGAAGAGAATATTTGATTCTAGATGTCTCATGCAGGCTCTTCAAGAGAAGTATCCCATGAGCAGAGAATGTTTTCATAATTCATAAATACATTTAAAAGTATATGATGACTTAAGCCTTTTGCTTAAATTCTGTGCTAAATAAGCAACTTTCTCATCTCTTACTGGGATTCCAGAGAGGACCTTCTGACCAAGGAGAAAATACCTTGGTATGTAGGCCTAGCCTCTCTGGATGCTAGGATTATCGCTCTTTAAATGATTCAGATTGATCCATCAGCCTTTCATAGAATTAGTATGAATCAGTCATTTAGAACCCAATAATCCTTGAATTTGTGGAGTCAGATTTCCAAATCTGCTAAGCTGAGGACTCTAGAGGCCAGAGTGAACATCCAGGAATATTTGCTGAGCACCTACAATGTCCATGTGCCACCCCAAGAGTGGTAGGTGACCACTGGCATTGTGGAAAAAAAAGGCCAAATACCTGCTTTTCAGGAGGCCAAACGACAAGATGGGGCAAAAGGAGAAGAGATAACTGACCACAGAGGGAAGTCACCACCATCACCCATCAAATGGTGCAGGCTTCAGAGAATGGAATGAGTGCTGTCAGGTCGGCGCCACCTTTACACACGAGAGGGCACCCCAAGGGGACACCACAGGTGAGCTGAAACACAGAGGCCGGTGAGCACTGGGTTCCAGGGACAGATGAGACCCTTTTTATTTAAGATTTATAAGCCATCCACTGCCTACAGGAGTTGGGGTACTGTGCAGATACGACACAAAGCACAATATGAAAATAAGATAAAACAAGGCCAAACCCATCTAAGGGAACATCAGGAAGAATAAAACTGTGCCTGTGGCTGAGGGCTCTCGCAGCGAGTGGCAAAAGGGTCTGGAAAGGCTGGAGTCAGCGTGGCAGCTCTTTGGTGCCTGGCTTTGATTTTGTTATGTTGAGGAGTCACAGGAGGTGGCTGAGGAGAAGGAAGAATGGTCCCATTTCTGACTGGGAAATGGCTGCATGCAGCCAGGGGCTCTGGCATCCACCGTAGAGGTGCATCTGAGAGGTGAGGGGAACCTGCAGGGAAGGTGCAGACAGGAGACTCTGCAGGGATGACCCAAAGACCCTGGCACGACGGGTGTGAAAGAAGCCATGAGAATGTGGATGCTGCAGGATCAGGTGACAGGAGAATGAAGGGAAGGCTGGTCCCCTTTGGTACCCTTGCTGACTTCAAGTGGCAGAGGAGGGCATGCCTTTGTAGGCAGAGGGGCCAGTGCGCTGAATAAGCATTCACAGGGTCACTGCAACTTTATTTCCAGAAGTGGCTTGGACACACCAGTGTCCAGGTGGCCAAGGTGCTTCCCTGAGGGAACTCCCATGGCAGGACACAGAGGGCACACACTCCTGGCAAAGATGCCCTCCTCTGCTCTTCCATGATTCCCAGGGAGGGCATCTCCAAGGCCAGAGATGACTTGAAACAAATCAGCTCTCAGACCCTCCTCGGAGTTACTGTCCTGGGCCAACACCCTTTGTTGAAGCTGGGAGGATGCTATTGGTAACATAAAAACGTAATCCCTAGGCTGGAGGCGGGGGTGCGACAGGGCCTACAATCCTACAAACACAGCAACCCTTGTGGAACCACAAAGGCCAATCAAAACCCTTTACCCCACTAGGGTGCCTCATGTTACACGTAAGATATTAACAGAGAACGTCCGAATGTATGTTTTCCTTCCAAAGCTAGAGGCAGGGAAGCTCTCTGATCCTTTCACCAGCATCAAATATACTCAATTGACTCCTCCAAACAAGCCACGCAGGCCCAGTGCTAAGAGACTTCCCTGTCAGTTCTCAAAAGGTGGTCAAGGGTAGAAACTCTGTTGCCATCTTGCATCATACGGCTGTCAGCAGCTCGCCTTGTGGTCCTGACCTTGCCAGCCAAGCCCTTTTCATTCCGTTTTAGTTAAGCAGAAAATGAAGCTATCAGCTCCATTCCCACTCTCTCTGCATGAATTCATTTCCCTTTTTCACCCTGGCTCAAATGATATGGCTCATATAGTATTCCCATCCAGGTCTTACCTTGCTAAAGATTTTTCTCTTTTAAGACATGCTGAATCCAAACAAAAAGGTGGGAGGACGTATGAGAATACATTCTAAGGGGCAACTTGAAATACAGGAAAGGGGCCAGGTGCAGTGGCTCATGCCTGTAATCCCAGCACTTTGGGAGGTCGAGGTGGGTGGATCATCTGAGGTCAGGAGTTTGAGACCAGCCTGACCAACATAGTGAAACCCCGTCTCTATTAAAAATACAAAAAAAATTAGCTGGCCATGGTGGTAGGCACCTGTAATCCCGGCTACTCAGGAGGCTGAGGCAGGAGAATGGTTTGAACCCGGAAGGTGGAGGTTGCAATGAGCCAAGATTGCACCATCGCACTCCAGCCTGGGCATCAAGAACAACACTCTGTCTCAAAAGAAAAAAAAAAGAAACAAAGAAAGAAATGCAGGAAAGAATAAGCCTGTTGATTTCTTGTTTTCCAAAATCCTAAGAATTATTAGCAGATGGAGAATGTCTATGGAAGTGAAGTCGGTGACCCAGGAATCTGTTTTCCATACCTACTCATGCCATGAAATCCCATTAAGTCACCAGAAATCCCCTGGAGGATAAGCTCTGACACCAGTTAGTGCAAGAATAAAAACCACTCTGCAATTTGCTCATTACCCCAGCTTTTCACCCAAACCACGGCTGAAAATCACTAGAAGCCCACCTTTCCCCTGGATTGCAGGAAAATGAGCTGCCAAGGGCCCTGCACATCTGGCCTCCGCTACACCAGGAGTTTGGAGACAGAAGCTCCCCAATGCCTCACTGGTCCTGGGCCACATGAAGGGATTCAGAGCTGCAGGGTCACGACTCAGCCATAAAATAAGAAACAAAAACAAGATGAGCGTTTTCTTAGTTGCAAGCTAAAATTTGGGGAAAGTGATTAGAAAAAAGAAAAACAGTGCTGTTGCTGGGAAGACCAATTTCCTTTTACTCACAGGAAATCTTTTCTGCTGATTTAAGAGCAGAGCCACACCTGCTCACAGACCAAATGTCAGCACAGGAGGAAGCTGCACCTTGAGTTATTCAACCAGTGACAAAAGCATTAAAATGATCCTGAGCTAAGGAAATGCAACCTGGGCTCCAGGGCCCAGCCCCAATCTATCTGCACATGAGTTAGAGAAAGGATTTGAGTTTATGGAAAGAAAGAGCATAGTAAAGGCACAGCCTCAATTCAAGACTTGGGAGTGCTGTTTCATCCCCGAATGCAGACCAGCAGATCTGGGCTCACAAACAAGACCTAAGACCTACATTCTAAAAGAAATGAGAACTCCACTGAGCCAACTGACAAAAGTGGAATGTAAACTTGTGGCTTGGATAAACACATTGTCAGTGTTCCATTCTCTAAGGTTGCTTACTGTATCGTGTATGAGAGCGCCTATTCTCGGGAAACACACACTGAAGCATCGGAGTAAAGCGGCGCTGTGCAGAGGAGCTGCTCTGCACGTGCTACTGAAAAGGTTCTGTAGTCTCTGTTGTCTGATGCAGCCACACGTGTCTATGGAGCCCTTGAAACTGTGGCTGGTGTTACTGAGGAACTGAATGTAAAGTTTTGTTTAGTTTTAGTTTAAATAACTACTTGTGGCTAGTAGCTGCCATTTTGGATGGTGCAGGAATAAAGGGCCATGATATTTATAACTTACCCTCAAGTCATATGACTATCACATATATGTGTGTCTGTATATACAAACACACCACAGGCACACACACCACAACCAAAAGATCAACAGTGAGAGACAGCACAATCAAGGGCATGACAAAATAAATGGGGTGAAGTGATAGGAGAGGAATGTGGGGATGGCGTACAGGGGAGGGGAATCTGGGTGTGGGGTATAGGGGAAGGGAATCTGGGTGTGGGGTATAGGGGAGGGGAATCTGGGTATGCAGTATAGGGAGGGGAATCTGGGTATGCGGTATAGGGGAGGGGAATCTGGGTATGGGGTATAGGGGAGGGGAATCTGGGTATGGGGTATGGGGGTAGAATCTGGGTATGGGGTATGGGGGTAGAATCTGGGTATGGGGTATAGGGGTAGTGTTTGTACTATTTTTATTTTTGCAATTTTTTAGTAACTTGGAAACTATTTCCAAATAAAATGTTTTTAAATGTCTAAGGATGAACATTTATTTATTAATCACTGAAATCTATTGGGCCACACGTGAGACTCATTTCTGGGTAGGGGTTGGAATGTAGGATCTCCAAGACAAGAGGAAAGTTTGAAGGAATATCGTGGATGCCACAGGACATCCTCTCAGAACACTGGTGCTTCCCCCATGTGGCAGAATAAATGCCCTCACCCAAGATAAATTTTCTCACTCCTTCCCATTTGACCTCTAGCCTGTCTATGTCCATGAAGGCTACAAAGGCAAGTCCCTAGCAGGTTTTGTTGGTTTGTTCATTTGTTTGTGAAACAGGGTCTCACTATGTTGTCCAGGCTCAAACTTCTGGGATCAAATGATCCTCCTTGCTGTGGCCTCCCTATTTGCTGGGACCACAGGTATGTGCCATCATCCCCAGCAGGGCAATTTTTAAAGTAACAGCTTCATGGATATAACAACTCACATACCATAAAGTTCACCCTTTAAAAATGTATAGTTCAGGCCAGGCACAATGGCTCATGCCTGTAATCTCAGCATTTTGGGAGGCTAAGGTGGGCCGATCACATGAGGCCAGGAGTTCAAGACCAGCCTGGTCAACATGGCAAAACCTCGTCTATACTAAAAATACAAAAAATAGTGGGGTGTGGTGGAACAACCCTGTAATCCTAGCTACTCAGGAGGTTGAGGCAGGAGAATCGCTGAGCCCTGGAGGTGGATGTTGCAGTAAGCCAAGATTGAGCCACTGCACTCCAGACTGGGTAACAGAGTGAGACCCACTCCAAAAAAAAAAAAAAAAAAAGTATAGTTCAGTGGTTTTGAATGCAAATGTGTGACCATCATTGCTAATTTCAAAGCATCATCACTCTGATGATCAGAAACCCCATACCCATTAGGAGTCACTCCCTATCCTCCTTTTCACAGCCCCTAGCAACCAAGAATCTACTTTCTATGTCTGTGGACTTGCCTGTTCTAGACATCTCATATAAATGGTATCACACAATGTGTGTACGTCTGTCTGGCTTCTTTTGCTTAACATAAAAGTTTCAAGTTCACCCATGCAGTAGTATGTATCAACATTCCTTTCCGTTTTATTGCCAAATAATATTCTGTGGAATATTACTGCACATTTTGCTTCCCCACTCATCAGCTTGTGGACATTTGGGCTGCTTCTACTTTTTGGTGATTGCCTAGTGCTGCGATGCAACCACGTGGACGCGTGTTTTTATTCCTCTTGGGCATATACCTGGGAGTGGAACTGCCAGGTCATGTGGCAACTCTACGTTTAACCTTTTGAGGACCTGACACCTGTTTTCCAAAGTGGCCTCCTGAAGTCCCCAGGAGTCATGCAAAGTACCTCAGAGGTCCCAGGCAAAGCGCACAGAAAGCCCTTCTGCAGAGATATTGCCCTTCTGTCCTTCGGTAACATACCAGCTTAAATTCAAAGCAGGAGTCAGGGTTTGTTTGATGTGAGGCAAATAAATTAGAGAAGCTGTGACTCGCTTGGTGCCAGCAGCAGGCTTAGCCTGGTATCGCCCTGGAGAAAGAGCCAGCACCTGGCATGGCAGACGAGGGCTGGCACAATGCACACTTGCTTGCCAGATGAAGAGGCGCTCTGTGCTAAGTGCAGCTGCAGCAGGACACAAACTGGTGCCCTCTCTACCGTCCCTCACCAGGGCAAAGCTGTCTTTGCGCCTGCCCAAGGCCCTGGGAGACTTACTTACTGTCACCCACACATTATGCTCCTGAAAGTGCCGGCTCAGAAACTGGCAGGGAGAAGACCTGGAGTGGGTGAGAACCATGAGAAATCAGAGAGCAATTAGATAAGGAAGATATCAAAAGAGACTGGTCCTTCGGGGCCTGCACACCTGTTAGTCCTAATATATTCCACAGCTAGGGATCAGACTGGTGCATACATGGGCTGAACCCCAGGGAAGGAGCCAAGTCCACCACCAATGCAACTGGTGAGTCAGTATCAGGCATGTGTCCCCTCCAAGCTGACAGTAAACAAACGCTCGGGCTTCATGTTTGAGCACTGGACTAAATTCCCAGGCAAAAGTACAAATTCCGGCAGGGCGCAATAGCTCACGCCTATAATCCCAACACTTTGGGAGGCCGAGGTGGGTGGATCACTTGAGGTTGGAAGTTCAAGACCAGCCTGGCCAACGTGGTGAAACCCGGTCTCTACTAAAAATATGAAAATTGGCCAGGCATGGTGGTGGGTGCCTGTAGTCCCAGCTACTCAGGAGACTGAGGCAGAATTGCTTGAACCTGGGAGGCAGAGGTTGCAGTGAGCTGAAATCGTGCCACTGCCCTCCAGCCTGGGTGAGACTCCATCTCAAAAAAAAAAAAAAAAAAAAAAGAGTACAATTCCAAAGCTAGTCAAGCAAGCTTAGAGGTTGGTGAAGAGCTGGTGAGGCAAGGAAGATTTCTGCAGAGAAGAGAAGTCCTGATATGGCTGACTGTCTCTTTGGCTCCCTTCAGAAGCGCTTTTCTTCCATGTGTGTGCCCTGGGGAGACACACTGTTTAGTCTTAGAGTCACTGTGCTGAGCCCCGCAGGCCCCTTCTGCCACTCTGGACCCCATTCTTGGTATCACCCTGTCCTCTTGCAATGTTTCACTTGTCCTTCACCTTTGCCCCCTCAGGACAAACTTTGTTGGCAGGCCTGGCATTATTTTTCTTTTTGAGGAAATTGTATTTCAAAAGCAAACTGCTACATATATCATTAAGAAAGCTCAGCACAGTTTGATGCGGTGGGGACGCAGAAGCAGCAGGCAGGTGGCCTGAGGTCCTGAATAGGTCCCACCAGGACACAGCCTGTCCCCTCGGCCCCCGTTAGTATCCATGCTCTAGCCTGTCCTACCTTCGTTATTTCTCCAATTCCGTGAATATTGATCAGTTCAGTATAGCTCTGAATTTCCACAGGTAATTCCTCCTGTCTCCTGCGCATTCATTTCCCAGTCACCATTCAATACTCATTATGATCACCACTATTCACTTTTGGTGTCTGGAATGTGGTTCGCCTTCTGAAATCCTAGGTAAGTGGCCCAGAAGCTGGTATGATGAAAAACATCACAGGAAGCGAAGATAAGAACATGAACTTGATCTTTACGTACACTCTCTCATCTAAGCCTCACAGCAACCCTGGAAGGTCACTGTTGTCATCCTCACCTTGCAGAAGAAAGACATTCAGAGAGACTAGCAGGATTAGCTGTCCCAAGGTCATGCGCTCGTAAAATCAAAGGACCTGAATTCAAACACATGTCAGTATGACCCTAAAGCCCTTATATTTTTCATTAAGAATGTCAATGACAACATTTTTAAAAATCATGAACCCTTACTCAGCCATGATATGGTTATAAAACGTAGAAAGAACAATGGAGTAGGAGTTAGAAAATCTGGTTTCAAGTCTGGCTTGGTGTTGATTATGAGCAAGTCACTTAATATTTCTGAACACAGATTTCTTCTTCCATGAAGGAGGTAATGCTTCTCAAATTGTGCTTAGTGTCCTGTGAGGTGCTGATATCTATTGTGGAAGAAAAAAAAATGAGGTCAAAACAGTTTAAGAAATACTGGGTTAAATCAAATAAAGTTGGTTTTTTTTTTTTTTTTTTTTTTTTTTTTTTTTTTGGGGGGCTTGGAAGAACCATTTGGATATGATGGCAACCAAATTATAAACAAAAGGGGCATAACAAAGAGAGT
>CAUYQU010065109.1:0-29667 GCA_963574635.1 Cheracebus regulus | reverse complement strand
GCCGGTGTAATCGGTGTAACCCCGGGGGCTGCGGGTGGTTTTGTGTTTTCTCCCCCCCTTTCACCCCACCCGGGCGCAAACACCAAAAAAAAAAAAAAAAAAAAAAAAAAAAAAAAAAAAAAAGTGAGGCCCTCAGTGTTCTCTAAACAGAAGGCTTGCAAGTTCCAGGCCAAGGCAAGGGGAGCTGTCCGTGTCTGTGGCCCCCGTGGGTGAATGGTCCCCTCTGTCTGAGCACGTGCGCAGAACCATACTCCGCATGTTGACGGCTGCTGCTTTGGTTATTTGCTTGTTTTGAAGTGTCTATTTTTTAATACTCTATTGTAGCTGAATTCACTAATATAAGTGCTTTCCTTTCAACTTTTGGCTATCTTTTCTTTAGCTAACATGTGCTTTTATTTTTATTTAACCTATTTTTGCCATTGAGTTACTACAAAACATTATCTCAGGTTTATTTTCATCTGTTTATTACATGTTTTAAACTGTAGCCATCTGTGTCTGAATCATTTTTATCTGCTACATGTTAATATTTAAAAATGTTATTAATTGAATAATTATTTAGTTGTCTTCAAAAAACAAAACAATAATCCTGCTTTACCAGTTAGTGAGCAGAAAGTCAGGGCAGGGAGAGTGTGGTGTCTGTCCAACCCTTTGCTTGGGACAGGAGTGGTCTTTTCTGCTTCCATGTCCTGGTCTTGCTTCAAAGTCACTTTCTTACCTTAAAGACCCACCATTAAATATAAACTAATCAGCCTATATAAATAGTAATATAACCAGTAAAAACAAGTGAATCAAACTTATCAAAAGTATAGCTTTTAGTAAAGTTTGTTGAACCAACTTTGAAAAAGAAAATGACGCAGTTCATTTGAAATTCACCATACTCACATGTATGACATCACCCTCCCTGTGCTCAGACTCCTTGTCCATCTCTTAGGGAGAGGTGTGTACACCACAGGCAGGGCACAGGCTCGGGCACACACACACTCATGTCGCACCCGAGAAACTGACCTGCCAGCCCAGCTCATCTCCTTGTTTCTTGAAGTACTCTGTTCATTTATGAGCACAAGAGGAATGTGATCTCAAAGTCCCTGGTTAACAAGCTGTGAAACTGCTTGATGCCTGCCAGGCTGTGCAAACAAACCTGGGAGCAGGAGGTGAAGGCAGGGGCAGCAAGCATGAGGGGTTTACGTTCTGGAAGAGTCCCAGGGCTCCCTCTGCATCCCTTCAGTAAGCTTAGTCACAGTAGAAGACCAGGTAGCTGCCATTCTCCCATTCCCAAAGACGAATGTTCTAGGATTTGTTAAAAAAGAAAGGGAAAAATTCTCCGTATCTAGAACCAAATACCTTTTCCATCTCTTTCCTGATAAGAGTAATCATTCTGCACCTCGAGGTGACTCGATGCCTTAACTTTTGCATTGGTTGATGTTACCTATATTGGGAGTTACATCAGAACCGGCACAGTGACTCCCAATTTCAGGTGTATGGGAAAATTCATGGAAACAGCTTTAAAAAATGTAGACACCTGGCTCACATTCAATATTGAATGAAATCATAGGATAAGCTTCTTTCTATTATTGTTTTGCCCTAGCACTCAGATGACCTCCGCAATCTACAGACAACCAAGAAAAGTGGGAGGGTTCTATCAGTGAGTTACACCCGGCTTGCACTACCAAAAAGTGGCTCAACTGGACTCAGAGGATGGGCTGCTCATTTGACTCGGTGTCAGGCTGAAAGGAAGAAGCTCCACCATTATGTCAAGACACAGACGAGTTCAGAAATAACCATAGGTTATTGTTGAGCCACATGGAATTAAAGGGCTTGCCCAAAGCAGATACTTTGCTGGATTTTGCCAAGCTAGACAGTCACACTTCCCCCCAAAAGAAAAATAGAAATAAGACAAAAATAAAGTTTCTAGCACTAGAATCAATTTTAAAGAACACAAGAAGAGATTTAGTCAAGAGCATAAAATTCATAAGGCAAAGTGTGATCTCCACTTGCATTCAGTCAAAGCTGAGAAACAACCTGGGGGAGCTCACTCTGTTGAGTCGTGTTTTCTGAAGAGAATTGAACCATACTTCTTCTCTTCTTGTGAACCAGCTTGAATCAAAGAGGTAACTATAAGGTTCAGATCACACTGGAACACAGTGTGGTCCACGTATGCTCAGAGTCCACTGGGTTGCATGAAATTCACCCAGCACAGATCCCCTAATGACCATGACTGGCCTTGCGGTTCACAGGCACTGCTCTTAGAAGTGGGAAAGGGAGCCTTTTCTCTATCTTCCAGGGTAAGTGTGCGCTGCTGGGCTCCTGACTGGTTCCGTAGATTCCTCTTGCAGCACCTGGGGTGCCAAGTTGTCACGGCTCATAACCTGCTCCAGAGCCTGGCTCTGAGCAAAATTGCCAAGGCTGAAAGAAGACAGTAATGCAACTCAGGTTGCTGGGTGTTCTCACTGAGGGGACTGCAGATTCTGTTTGACCACAAATTACAAAGATGAAGAAAGAGTGCGAGCAATTCGAGGGCCAGCTTGATTAGCTGGTAAAACTAGTGGCAAATGTACTAGGATTTGTTTTAAAATAAAAAAGGGGAAAAAAGATTCCCGGCGTCTACAACCAAATACCTCTGCCATCTCTTCCCTGATGGGAGAAATCATTCTGCACCTTGCAGCTGACTTGATGCCTTAACTTTTGCATTGGGTGATATTACATATGTTGGGAGTTACTTCAGAATTGGCACAGTGGTTCCCAACTTCCGCTGCATGGGAAAATTCATGGAAAGAGCTTTAAAAAATGCAGGTGCCTAGCTTGCCTCTGCAGAGATTCTGACTTCACTGGTCTGGGGCAGGATTGCTGCTCCTGGATTACAGTGTTCACTCAAGGTAGGCACCACCGTGAAGGGTGAATGACATCAGAATTTTTTTAATCAATAGGTTTCATGAGTATGAGATGGAAGAATTGGGTGAGATAGAACCCATTAAAATAGTTAAATGGGGTAAAAAAAAATCGGAAAGTTAAAAGAATGAAAGGCGAATGTGACTTTGTAATCATCGGGACATTTAGTTTTGCCTAAGTCCTAATATAATTTCCTCCCTGTCAAGCCTTAACAATTCCTCATAACCATCTTTAGTAATAGAGTCATGCAAAATGATTGGCAGATTAATTTACAGGGAGGAGTTTTAGCATGCATGGAAAACTTTCTGATTTTGTTGTCTTTGAGATGTTCGGTGTCACAGAAGGAAACACATTATCAGTGTCCGCGTCCCTGTCAAGAGATGGCTCTCTTCCTTTCTTAGGGGAGGATGCAACCCCCAAGAGCTTTCCATGGCCTATTGAAGTTGTCAAGAGACAGGAACTGACAAGATCAATAATTGTTTCAAAACAATGGAGCACATTAGCAGCTTCCCAGGGTCATGCCAAGGTGACAGGTGGGGGCAGATATGGACAGAGACCCAGAAGGGCCCTAACTAAAAGGGAACTCATTACATGTCACGGTCCCCTTGCCAGCCAGAGGAGACGTTTCTCCTAGCCTTGGTTGACATGGAGACACATCGTGGTGAAAACAAGAGCTAGGCCATGTCTGGAGTTAGTGTAATTTTGAAGTATACAGTTCGCCAGATTTGAACATTTAAAAAAATTTTTATTTGTACTAGTCTGGCTTTTGCAAGTGACTCTGACAAAATATTTCTGCATTCAAACATCTGCCATTTCTACACCAATTTGAAAACCTTGACCTCATAAGAAAATCTCTGCCAAAACTTATTGCATATGCATATGCTTCATACACATTAATCTTATTGAATTGAAAAGCCAAAGGTCTGTTTTTATGATACAGTTTTGTTTTCTTGAGTTTTCTCCAAAATGATTATGAGAATCTCATTTTTTTAAAGTCTGACAGGAATATACCCAACATATTTTTTTAAGTAATAGAGTACAGGAGGAAATAATTAGAAATGAGAGTGTGTAGCATGAGTAAGGGTAAGCTTTATTTGAATTGTGTATGCATTTAATTAGATTATAAAATTTCTTTTATACTGTGGAATGTGAGTGAAATTCTGAAAGCTATTGGATAATGGCATTGTTTAGAATAAGAACCTTATAGCCTAAGCCACAGATGTCAAGTCAGTCAACTACCGAGATGTATGCTAAGCACAGGGTCCAGAGAAGTGTGAGCCTCCTGGTTCCTTCCCCACCGGAACTTTTTGTTGGGGTGTTAGACCAGTGGTTCTCAAAGTGTGTTCCTCGAGGAAGCAGCATTCTCCTCACTTGGGAAATTCCTAAAAATACAAATTCTCAGGCATCCTATCCCAAGTCCACTAAGTCAATATCTCAGGGGATGAGGCTCAGGAATCTATATTATGACCTTTTTCCTGTTTGTTCCTAAATACTGTTCTCCGGCAATATTTAGCCGGAGATAAGTTTGCCATGAAACAGCTCACTTTTGTTACTATTTTCACATCACTCTAGCATATCGTCTTTGGAAACAAAAAAACATCATTCTAATTATAGCATTCTGGTTTTAGTACTTGTATTTCCATTTACAAAATATAGTAATTCTCGATCGCTGAAAGTGTCAAATCCTAGAAAACATAGTGTTCCTACACGTGACATTAGCATCGTTCTCAACAGTCGTTGGCCAAAGATTCATTAGATGAATTCAATTTCCCCAAAATAGAAGATTCTGATGTTAATAATAACAGTTTTTATATTTCACTTTCACATTGAAAATCAGATTTGCTTCAGCCTCAAATGGCATGTTAATGTAAAATTAAATGAGCATTGACAGTAAGCTGCCTTTTTTTTTTCTAAATGGGAAAATGGTTAAACCTCACAGATAGTTCTTTTCTGATATGTGGCTGCTAAGAGAATACCTGGCCAGCCAGGTATGAAGATGGACCATGACCTCCTTATATCGGCTCCATACCTGCACAATATCATTCAACCTGATAGGCATTTAAGCCTAGAAGTTAATCATGGTGCAGTTTTTTGTTTGTTTGTTCATTCCTTTATTTGTTTTTGAGATGGAGTCTCACTCTGTCACCCAGGCTGGAGTGCAATGGCCCAATCTTGGCTCACTGCAACCTCTGGCCCCCCAGGTTCAAGCTCCTACCTCAGCTTTCCGAATATCTGGGATTATGGGTGCCTGCCACCATGCCCAGCTAATTTTTGTATTTTTAGTAGAGATAAGGTTTCACTATATTGTTCAGGCTGGCAGTGTTTTTTTCTTTACTTCTGTTGCTAAAATTTGGAACTAAATTTGGGTCAATTTTTTTGTTTGTTGTGAGAATGGAGTTTCACTATTGTCACCTAGGCTAGAGTGCAATGGCACGATCTTGGTTCACTGCAACCTCTGCCTCCTGGGTTCAAGCAAGTCTCCAGTCTCAGCCTCCCGAGCAGCTGGGATTACAGGGGCCCGCCACCCTGCCTAGCTAATTTTTGTGTTTTTAGTAGAGACGGGGTTTCACCATGTTTGCCAGGCTGGTCTTAAAACTCCTGACCTCTGGTGATCAGCCCGCCTCGGCCTCCTAAAGTGCTGGGATTTCAGTGTGAGCCACCGCACCCAGCCTCAACTGCTACTTGATCAACCCTCAACAGAGTGTGGAAGTTAGTGAATTGCTGACGCTGCCCTTGGCCTGCTGTTTCCCAGCGGTCTCTCTGTGCCCAGCCCAGCTCCAAGCTGCCACGTGTCCCCTGCCTTTCAAAGACTCTACACTCTGGCCTGACTTTTCTTGCCAAATTTCACAAATCATAATTCCCAGCTTCCCTAATTTCTCAGAAAAATGTCCACCAGGTGTTTATTCAGGTGTCTCATTGTTAGAATCCAATAAATAAGCACATCATATTCATGATGTAGCAGATAGATGCATTTTTATTTATTTTATTTTACTTTGAGATAAAGTCTTGCTCTGTTGCCCAGGCTGCAGGGCAGTGGTGTGGTCTCTGCTCACTGCAGCCTCCACCTCCCGGGTTCAAGCCACTCTCCTGGCACATCCTTTTGAGTAGCTGGGATTACAGGCACTCACCACCACTCCTGACTAATTTTTGTGTGTTTAGTAGAGAGACAGGGTTTCGCCATGTTGGCCAGGCTGGTCTCAAACCCCTGAATTCAGGTGATCTGCCCGCCTTGGCCTCCCAAAGTGCTGGGATTACAGGTGCGAGCCACTGCACACAGCCAGATACGTGCATTTAACAAGGACTCTTTGATTCCTGAGGGCTTATGTTATTAATTGTGAATGCAGGACAGGCCATTGGAAGGGGTGACTTTTTTTATGGGGCTAGGCGGTTGGATGGGAGTCGCAGGTGGTCTCATGCTTACCAGTCAAGCCAGGTAGATGACTGCTTTCTCTGTCCCAGTGAGATTTTGGTAAAGCCAGCAGTAGATTCTTGAGTAGTTAATAAATGATACAATAATCCTTTTCTGAATTCAAACTCTTTATTGATCTTTATCCTGTTTCTATAGCCTTCATCTCTTTTGAAAAATGTGAGTTCAGCAGCTAACAGTTCAGTTTAATTAGCTGATTCATTAAACTTGGGCAGTGGCTCACCAAAAACAACATTTGAATTTTTCAATGTCACTCAGAGCTCTTTGATTTCTCTTTGCAGAAATATTCAACCCAGATTCTTTTAAATTCTCTACCTCAGAACCTGATAGAATATTGGCACATTTTTTTCTGACGATGTTTTACGTACACTTAATGTAATAAGTAAACACACTCCACGAGAAGTTGTTCTGTAGGAAACTGAGTGTGGATGTCTGATTACTTAGGCACAGCTAGTTTCTTAGCCTGCCAGGTGTAGAAACACCTTTCACACTCAAAGCATGAAGCAGCTTGCATGAGCTCCCCTGAGTGTTCCGAGGAGCCCTTCCTCTGCAGTTTTAGAACCCCCTCCTTGTTTGATTCAGAGGTTTGCTCCTGATACTGGGGAGGTTTTAGGTGTCTGCCAAAAGAAATGCTGTTTCATCTTCAAATCAAATGTTGAAGTGGGCTGGGTGTGGTGGCTCACGCCTGTAATCCCAGCATTTTGGGAGGCTGAGGCGGGTGGATCACCTGAGTGAGGTCAGGAGTTCAGGACCAGTGTGGCCAACATGGCAAAACCCTGTCTCTACTAAAAAAATAAAACAATTAGCCAGGCGTGGTGGTGGGCACCAGTAATCCCAGCTACTCGGGAGGCTGAGGCTAAAGAATCGTTTGAACCCGAGAGGTAGAGGTTGCAGCAAGCCAATGTTGTGCCACTGCACTCCAGCCTGGGTGACAAAGCAAGACTCTGTCTCAAAAAAAAAAAAAAAAAGGTAAAAAAAATCACCTCCTTCTACGGTCCTCAGGCTGGTATTTCTGCCCATTCTCCTGAGTAGGCTCAGGCTTCTGAAAGGAGAGAAAGTAGGTGTGGTTCAATATTTTGTGGCTCTTACTGGTGAAGGCCTCAGTCTAGGTGTCCTGAGTGCACAGGTATACGTGCAGTGGGGTGGCCTATAGACCAGGTGTACACCTGGGCAGATACCTGTGACCTTCGGGGGTTACAGAAAATGCCTCTTTTCCAAACACCAAGCAAAGGAACCAAAACCAAATCTCCATAAACAAGACCTCTCCCTGTACCTCACCTGATTGCTTTCATCCTGTGCTTTGAAAGAAGGAAAATAGACCTACCAGGAATCCAGAGGGGCTATCGTCCTGGTTTTCTGATGCAGTGAAGCGGAAGTTATCCAGCGCTGTCCCTGAAAACAGGCTTTAATTGAACGTAAAGCGTGAGGGATGTAAAGAGGAGAAAGATGAGCAGACCCCAGAGAGAAGAGGTGCCCTAGCAGAGGTGAGAGCACCTCCCAGGTTTGGGGAGAGCCTCAGTCAGAGTCCCTCACCAGAGGTTTGCCCTGGGGCAGCCCCAGTGGTGGCTGCTACCTGCTTTCATGTTGCCGGATCACATTCTCCAGGCAGGAATGTTTTGGAGGAGCCTGGACTTTGAAGGCTGGTGCTCGCTGATCATGGCTGTGTGTGAAGCGTAATGCAGGGCGGTTTGAGACATCTTCCTGGGGAGTTTTGAGCGGAACCTAGGATGCCTTCTTGAGAATGAGGTTATTGCAGAGCATGGGTTTTCTGAAAGACAAGGCAAGCACATGGCCATCTGAGCATCACTCACCGCTCCCTCCCCTGCCCCACTGTCAGCCCCGCCCGCCCCCGCCGACATGCAGTGTGTGCTGAACACGCCGTGCCTGGCCATGCATAGGCAGTCACTTTCTAGCCCATCTCCCAGACTGGGGTCGCCCTGGATGAGAGCATCGCCCTTGTACATTGTTCACTTACCTATTCAGATATGAAGCCAAGATACTGTGGGTGTCCAGACATGCTTTTAAAAACCTGCTTCCTGGGAATAAAAATGAATGGCCATTAACACATTAGTTGACATGGTCACAATTTAATTTACAAACAGAAGCCAAAGAGACAGCTAAACCTTTTCATTGGAAGCAATTAAAATAGGAAAGCAATGGCACTGAGCAGATGATGGTTTCCGGGCATGGGTCCTGCTCTGTGAGGCTCGCCCACGAGCCTTTGCATCAGTGTAAGTGGGCGCACTGGGGTTATAGTGCTTCGACCTGGGAGGGCATCAGACATAGCTGTGCTTGGCTACAGATCAGCCTCACCGCCACTTAGGTCAGGCCTTTGCAGACATAAATCAAACCTGCCTAGATTAGCACAGCCCTGGGGACTGACCCTGGAAATGGAGTTCACGCTTCTTCCTCTCTTTGCCTGTCTTTATTACTCACAGCTCAGTTAGTGCCGCTCAGCCTCTCCTTCTTGCCGTCTTTCCCTGCACCATCTGTTTACCCTCTCGTTTTCCTTCTTCCTCCCATTCTTTCATTTTAAAAAATTCCGGAGGCCGAGGTGGGTGGATCACGAGGTCAGGAGTTCAAGACCAACCTGGCCAAGATGGCGAAACCCCATCTGTACTACAAATACCACAAAATTAGCCAGACGTGGTGGCGGGCACCTGTAATCTCAGCTACTCAGGAGGCTGAGTCAGAGAATTGCTTGAACACGGGAGGTGGAGGTGGCAGTGAGCCGAGATCACACCACTGCACTCCAGCCTGGGTGACAGAGCAAGACTGTCTCCAAAAAAAAAAAAAAAAAAAAAATTCCAAGTATGAACAAAAAATAATTTTAATGGGATGAATACACTTAATTATAGTATTAGTTGTGTGCTTAAAGGGAGTAAACTTAGGAAATGAAGAGCCAGAACTAGAAGGTTCACAATCTGTGCATCCCCTCTTCCTAATCTTTTTTTTTTTTTTTTTAAGATGGAGTCTTAGTCACCCAGGCTGGAGTGCAGTGGTGCTATCTCAGCTCACTGCAGCCTCCGCCTCCCCAGTTCAAGCGAGTCTCCTGCCTCAGCCTCCCAGGTAGCAAGGACTACAGGTGTGCACCACCAAGCCTGGCTGATTTTTGTATTTTTAGTAGAGATGCGGTTTCACCATGTTGCTCAGGCTGGTCTTGAACTCCTGACCTCGTGATCCTCCCGCCTCGGGCTCCCAAAGTGCTGGGATTACAGGCATGAGCCACTGCCCCCAGCCTAATTCATTTTTCTTTAAGGGCCAGCCTTCAAGAAAATGTAGAAATACCCATTTAATTCTACATTGTTATTTTTATTTGATTAACAATGACTCAATTAAGGAGAAAGGCATGATGTTTGCTTCATGAGGCGGCTGTGGGGAGCCTCGGCGTGGATGGCGCCTGGCCACTGGGGTGCATTTCACAGATGCCGCTGCTGTCTCCCTCCTCAGTGTCCGCTCATCCTTGCAAATGGGCACAGTTTGCGTTAAATGTGGACCCGTGTGGATTTTGCAGTTAGATTCTAGTTTTTCTCGATAATTTTTGCATTTATGTCTGCACGTGCTCGTTTAAAAATTTCATGATTGTATTAAGGCATACCTAATAAAATTGACCATCTTAGCCATTTGTAAGTGCGCAGTTCAGTGGCCTGAAGGGCATTTACGCTGCTCTGCAGCCATTACACCATCCATCTCCAGGACTTTTTCCTTATCCCAAACTGAAGCAGCACTCGTTAATCACTCACTCCCCATTCCCTCCTCCCCTCAGCCCCTGGCACCCACCAAACCCACCATTCCGCTTTCTGTCTCTGAGTTTGCCGACTCTAGGAACCTCATCTGAGTGGAATCTGATGGCATTTGTCCTTTGTGCCTGGATTATTCCAGTAGCATAGCATCCTCCAGGTTCATCTGTATTGTAGCCTGTGTCGAAATTTCCTACTCTTTTTAGGTGATGAGTGCTAAGTTTTTAATTGATTGGCTTATAAGCCAAAATATTAGAAACCCAGCGTATTTTTACATAGGAGGCTGTGCTTCCAGAAATCTGACTAACTCCATCACACTGCTGTGTCACACTGTCAGGCTCTTAATGAGAGCACATGAGGAAACCACAGGTTTTGAAGTCAGCAGACTCCAGTTGCAATCTTAGCTCCACAACTGTCTGCCGGGTGACCTTGGGGACATTATTCCATGTTTATGAGATTAGGACAGAAATACTAAACACATCATAGTGTTCTGTGGATCAAATGAGCTAAGGTTTAAAACGTGCTTAGCTAGCAAGGGATAGAGGTTAGCTTACTAAGTGTCTGCCCTCCCCTTGGGTGTGGTGTCATCATTGTCACTGTTGCACATGAGCCATTTTAAGGAAAAGATGTGTTTTTCAGGTTATCTTGTCTATGCCAAGGGCCATAGAAATGCATTGACACTTGCAGACCCTCAGGAGCTGTGTGTTCCCTGATGGCAGCCATGCTCACTCATTCTTCTGTCTTTCCCCTCCACACTTTGAGAGAGGGGCTGACATTATAGTTTTTTTTTTCTTTTTGGAGACATAGTTTTGCTCTGTTGCCCAGGCTGGAGTGCAATGGCACAGTCTCCACTCACTGCAACCTCCACCTCCTGGGTTCAAGTGATTCTCCTTCCTCAGCCTCCCCAGTAGCTGGAATTACAAGCGTGCACCACCATCCTGGGCTAATTTTTTTATTTTTAGTAGAAATGAGGTTTCACCATGTTGGCCAGGCTGGTCTCGAATTCCTGACCTCAGGTGATCACCCGCTTCGGCCGCCCAAAGTGCTGGGATTACAGGCAGGAGCCACCGTGCCTGGCCGACATTATAGTTTTAGTTAATTCTTTCAACAAATACCTCTAAGTACTCATTATGTGCCAGATACTTTGAAGGCACAGTATTAAACCATAGGAACTTGATCCTGAGCAAATGAAGGACTTCATGAGAGCACATGGACTTGCAAACCATGAACCCATCTCAGGTGCTGGGAGGCTCTGACAAAAGAGCGGTGAGTCCCGGGGAGAAGAGGGCATGCGGTTCTGGATGGAGGGTCAAGAATTGCTGTTTTGAGGAGGTGACATTTGAGCAGAGGCTGCCAAAAGAGAAGTTGGGGAGTGAGTTATGAAGAGTGCCAGGGAAAATGTTCCAAGCAGAGGAAAGTAGAACCCTTGAGTGGCAATAAGCCTGGCACATCCCAAGGGCAGGAGGTCGACCACAATGGCCAGAGGATGTTGGCCCAGGCAGAGGGGTAGGAAGTGGAGTGAGACCTGGGAAGGCACCATGGCCGCGGGGTTCCATCGGCTGACCTTTACTCACCAGGATTTCAGTATGTGCCTTGTTTTAGACCAAATGTTGTGGAGGTCCTAGCTGCCAGTGTGGTCGTATTTGGAAGTGAATTATTTGGGAGGTGATTAGGATTAGATGAGGTCATGAAGGTGTGGCCCCATGATGGGATGAGTTTTCTTATAGGAAGAAGAAGAGACACCCAAAGCTTTTTCTCTGTCTCTTTCCAATGTACGGACTCAGAGAGAAGGGGGCCCATCCACCAGCCAGGAAGCGAGCTCTCTGCAGAAACAGAAGCTGCTGGCACCTTGGCTTGGACTTCCAGCCTCAGAACTGTGAAATGTCTGTTATTTAAACTACTCAGCCACTAGTATTTTGTTATGGCAGCTGGAACAGACCAAGATAAGCCTTTTATTCTCCAAAGGATTCTGGTGACCTTTCAAGATCTTTCTCTGTGACTCCCACCAACTTTATGAAGAAATCCTGCCCTTTGATGAATGGATACAGAGTGAGGAAGAGTCAATACCTTCTCACTCAGGGGCACATGTACTCACATGTCAGCCCACCTCGAGGATCCCAGCCAGGTCAGTGCCAGGAGTGGCAAGGTTGGTGCAACTCACATGCCCACACCGACCCCACCACTGTAGCTACCTGGGCCCCGCCAGCCTTCCCGGAAACCATGTGCATTTGTACTTAGCCAGACAGCACACGGTGGGAGGCTTTTTTGCTCAGATGGTACTTTCAAGAATCTGTGGCATTGGGTAATGTGCTGGCCAGGTGGAGAGTCTGATGTGCAGTGAAGGGCTGCTGGTCTATGGACCGCAGCAGATGGTGGTCATTAATAGCACCAACATACGTGACCAGCCTTAATTGTGCTGGAAGGGCTGAGGCCATTGATGGTTGTTCCTTACTTTGGTTCTACTTAAAAAATACTTTTAGCAGGAAATAATTCATTATACAAGGCGGCATTAGCAAAGAAATATCAGACTCTCAGTAAGTGTCATTTTCCTGTCCCTGTGTTTTAACAACTCTTCCTAATATTTAGAAATATATAGTCTCTCATTAGTCTTCATGTGGGTAAATGTCAGAAGGGTTGTTTTTCTCAAGGAATCAAGACTAAGTCTCATGAGATTTAAATCTACACACTCTATTAAAATTGCATATAGCAGTGCCTGTGAATGTGTGAACCAAATGAGAAACACATTTATGTCCTAGGGCAGAAACTTAGATTCAGCTCTTTATACACACAATGACCCTTCCTGGTTAATTGACTTGCAGTTGGAGTCTCAGGTATCCAACAACAGTTCTGGCTGGAGCAGGTCTGTCTACTCACTGCCTCTAAAGCTAATCTTTCTAGTTAATAGCTTGCAGTCTGGGCCCCATTAAGTGAAATAACTCCTGCTCATACAATAGGCTGTAATACTCGGTATTAGTATGCTATAAGTTGGTTCCTAATTAGGGGATTTTTGTCCTCTTATTGTGTGGTACAGTCAAAATCATATAGTTTCTCAGCATTTGGCTCTTGGAGAAAGTCAGGGGTTCTATACAGTGTTTCTTAACTCTGGAAGGATTCCTAAGTTGTTTTGGGTGTCTTACAGCAAACACTTTTAGTGACAAGTCAAATTAATAATAATAATAATAAACCTAATAGTTGTTGACTACTGTGTGCTAAGGAAGAGTTCTAAGCCATTTTCTTGCATGAACTCATAATTCCCACAACTCTATAAGGCAGGTATTCTTATCCATACGTTGCATATGAAGAAACTGAGGCCCAGAGTGGTTAAGCTTCATTTAAAAAGTGTGAAATGGGGGAGTTAATTATGAAGAGTTCCAGGGGAAATGTTCCAAGAAGAGGGAAGAGCAAATTCTAGAACCTTTGAATACCAGTAAGCCTGGCACATCCCAAGGGCAGCAGGTTGACCACAATGGCCAGAGGATGTTGGCCCAGGCAGAGCCGTAGGAAATGGAGTGAGGCAGGATTGATATCATGCTGGCACTAAGATAAAAGCCCAAGCAGTCTAATTTGGAGTCCACACTTCATCACTGACATGGTTTGGGTCTGTGTCTCCACCCAAATCTCATGTTGAGTTGTAATCCCCAGTGTTCCAGGAAGAACCAGGTTGAAGGTGATTGGATTATAAGGGTAGTTTCCTTCTTCCTGTTCTCCTGACAGTGAATGAGTCCTCATGAGATCTGATGGTTTTGAAGCGTGGCATTTCCCACTTTGCTTTCTCTCACCCTCTTGCTTCACTGTGTCTTGCTTCCCCTTCCCCTTCCACCATGGTTGTAAGTTTTCTGAGGCTTCCCCAATCATGTGGAACTGTGAGTTAATTAAATCTCTTTTCTTTATAAATTATCCAGTTTCAGGTAGCTCTTTATAGCAGTGTGAAAATGGATTAATACAAGCACTCTTCAGTATAACTTCTAAAACATACATTTGAGTTGCAGCATGCTAGACCAGGCTGTGACAGCCACTTGGGCACTGCACGGCTTTGCGTGAGCCAGGGCAGGTGTCCACTCCACTGTAAGTAATTATACAAAGGGGAGCCTTGTCTTAATCCTAGGTTGGAATCTTAGGGACTGTATCTTCTAGACATAATAGAAGTGTGTCCTGTGTCCATAATTGTAAATAAATTTACTGGCATACTGAAACAATGCCTGGTGAGCTCTTTTTGAGGATAGACGTTCTGCTAGATCTTCCCTTTCATTCTCAGGATGCAGCACAAAGGTGGGGCCACTCAAATATTTTTGAATGAATAAATGCCATTTTTTGGAAGCTGTGAGAGTTTATACTTCCTTTTTCACCTATTGCCAGATATTTGCTATCTCCATGTCTTACTCTATGTGAAAGCAGGAAGCAAAATAAGCTGTTGTATGATTTCAAAGGGAGAAGTGAAGAAATGGGAGGTAGCTGTGTAAAATTAGATATACACTACCATCAAAAAGTAATCAATTTAAGGCCTTCTTAAAAACACATTGTCTTAGTTTTGGCTGCTATGACAAACAATGGTAGACTGGATAGCTTAAACACCAAAAAGTTGAGAAAATTTATTTCATACAATTCTGGAAGATGAGAAGTCTAAGATTAAGATGCCCGCAGACCTGGCACTGGTGAGGAGGACTCCCTTCCTGGTTTGCAGATGGCTGCCTTCTTCTTGTATCCTCATATGGCAGAGAGAGAGAGAGAGAGAGAGAGAGAGAGAGAGAGAAGAGAAAACTCTCCTGTCTTGTAAGGACACTAATCTCATTCATGAAGCCTCTACCCTCATGACCCAATAATCTCTTGTATTAGTCTGCTTTCACACTGCTATAAAGAGCTACCTGAGACTGGATAATTTTTTTTAAAAGGAGGTTTAATTGACTCACAGTTCCGCATTGCTGGGGAAACCTCAGGAAACTTATGATCATGGCAGAAGGCAAAGGAGAAGCAGGCAACTTCTTTGTAAGGAGGCAGGAAAGAGAGAGAGCTGGTGAGAGAGAACTGCCAAACACTTAAAAACCATCAGATCTTGTGAGAACTCACTCACTATCACAAGAACAGCATGAGGGGAATCACCTCCATGATCCAGCCACCTCCCACCAAATCCCTCCCTCAACATGTGGGGATTACACTTCCAGACGAGATTTGGGTGGGAACATGGAGCCAAACCAATTCACCTCTCAAAGTCTCCACCTCCTGCTACTATCACACTGGGTGTTAGGATTTCAACATATGAATTTTATTGGGGGGCACAACATTGAGCCCATAACACATGTATTGATAATGACGACTCCAAGAAGTGCCTCCATAAAAGTCACAGAGACCCCAAGAACAGAGCTGCCTGGGTTGCAGCAATAAATTTTGCATCTAAAATTTTGCTTTAAGAATTTATCCCACAAAAATATGGGAAGTGTACAGAGAATAGAAAGCTTGTCTTTGCAGAAGAATGCTCCCTAATAAATATAGAAAGCATTGTGGATATAGAAAAGCATGATTATGCAATTCCCAATATCATAATTGATTAAACCAAAAATCAGTTAATGCTAAAAATCATTGCCATAGGTTATTGGGAATAAGATATCCACAGAATCTTCATGTGCCATTTCACAGATTCTTATTACTTTCAAATAAAAAAAATATTAATTTTCTAATGGAGAGATCTAGTGGACATGACTTAAGCAAATAGTCAAACTAAGTATTGCCGATATTGGCTCAAAATATGTGCTTCCTGTTATGAAGTCATCTGCAACCTAAAATGCCATTTACATACTATTACTGCCTAAAATATTTAATAGAATCTAGTCATGAGAAAATGAGCAGAGAAATCCAGATGTGGGCCCTTCTACAAGATAACTGGCCTGATTCTTAACATCAAAATACAATAAAAAACAATGTCATGTAAGCGAAAAGAAACAGTTAAAAAGTGATGAGGTTGAGGGAGAATGTACTAAATTGAATAAACATACAAAACATTAACCTTAATTGTTTCCTTGATTAAAAAAACTAGACACAAAAGACATTTTGAGAAAATTGAGGCATTGAATTAGTGCTGAGCATCAGTGTTGCACGTATCAGGTGTGGCAAAAGAGGGATGAGAGTGGGGTTGTGCTGGAACAGGAGAAGGTCCACATCGGGAAACACACACTGAAGTATTCTGGGGTCATGTTTGCAATTATTTTCAAATGGCTTAGCAAAAAGCGTGTTTGTGTACACACAAATGTGTACATACATGTGCCTGTAGAGGAAGAGGGTGGCGGCATAAATGCAGTCAGATGCTGACACTGGCAGTGTCTGCATGAAGTGTAGGCAGGTGTTCATTGCGATCTCCATTCAGCTTCTCCTGGGCTTTGCAGTGCTTTAGCTTAGGTGGCACGGAGCAGGTGGGAGGACAGCACACCTGTGCACACCAGGTGAATCCCAGTTGGGAAACAGCAGGTGAATCCTAGGGACATATGTGTCTCCTCTAAAGCATCCTTTCCTTTGCTCCAGTGCTGTGGGGTGCAGAGGGGGACATCCATTCATGCTTTTCTTTTTTCTCCCTTTCCCCTGGTACCGTTTTGCTGGCAGGGAACGCAGCCTAGTGTCTGGGCTACAGATCCCCAGTGGTCACAAGAGGGGTTTGGTGGGAAGTGGGAGGCTGGTTGCTGAGTCCTGTGAGTGCATGCCAGAGGCCATCTCCTTGGTTCATCCCTGTTTCCTCAATTCTGGGCACAACTTGCCTGTTTTCCAGGAATATATGGCTTATCTGAGCTTCTTCACAGGTTGAGTGGGTGAGGAGAGATGGTCTCACCATCATCCTTAAAGCTGGAGGCTTCCAGAAATGATACTCCTGTCCAGGGTGGATGGCAGATGCCATGTGGACCATTTCATCTCAGTGTGTAGGCCTCTAGGGACATCCTGCCCTGCACCATGGAGCTTCTCTGCCACGAGGGGGGTCCTGGTGCGGTGGGTGTGTCGCAGGCGATGTGGCAAAGGTGAGTGTGGGCAGCAAACAGGAACCTTTCCAGTGGGATTTCACTGTACTTTCATACATGTCGCTGCTGAACCCTGCGGTTTTAAATGCCGTGAGGCCAGCCCAAGGACCCTGGCCTCTGCATGCCAGGCAGCCTCCTGGCCAGCCCAAGGACCCTGGCCTCTCCATGCCAGGCAGCCTCCTGGCACCGTCTGACTCGCCTACAGGGTGCCTTTTACTCTGCTGTGTGCAGAAGCATTTTGAAGGAAGAGAAGGAGCTAACAGTGTTGTCAGTGTTCTCAGAATGTTGGCAACATCCCATAATAAGAAATCTGCCTAGGCCCAGGCACGCTGTCTCATGCCTGTAATCCCAGTACCTTAGGAGGCCAAGGCAGGTGGATGACGAGGTGAGGAATTTGAGGCCAGCCCGACTAACATGGTGAAACCCAGTCTCTACTAAAAATACAAAAATGAACTGGGTGTGGTGGCGCACGCCTGTAATCCCAGCCACTCAGGGGGCTGAGGCAGGAGAATCACTTGAACCTGAGAAGCGTAGGCTGCAGTGAGCCGAAATTGCACCACAGCACTCCAGCCTGGGTGACACAGCAAGACTCCATGTCAAAAAAAAAAAAATTTGTTTGATAAACTCATTTACATCTACACATATAATGCATCTATACGAGTCTGTATGTACATATCAGTATGTATAACTGTGTGAGAGGATGTGTAGACATATGTGTGTATGTGTGCATATACATACGTAATGTATGATGAAAGTTTCATCAGACAATCCTTACACTCACACTTTGATATTTACTAACATCAAAGCATTAGTAAATCAGAGTATTTACTTATGCACTACTCGTTATTGGTTGAGGCTACCTATGATTCAAAAAATGCTGGTTTAAGCAACATAGAAAGCATAAAAAGAGAATCAATTATAGAACAGTGTAAAGAAGCCAATTCCGCCTGATGTGTATGCTTTGTTATATGAGAGGATTTATGTACATCCATGTGTTCACATATGTGTGTCTTCTTCCGTGTGTATGTACATTATCTTTGCAGTGGTGAGGGGCAGCTGTGAGGCTGCCGCCATCGTGACTTGTTTCTGTCCTCTCCTGGGCCAGGCCCTTCAAAAACTGTGGAGGGACATTTGTCATTGGTGCCTGAACTTCTATGCTATTTCTCCAGGGGGGTCATGGGCTAGAGAAGCCCCATGCTGCAGGTCAATCTGGATGACAGGTCGTGCCCAGGGAAATTACATGCAAACCAGGTTTTCCTGTGTCAAGAGGTTGAGTGGGGATTTTTTCTTTCGGAAGCCTCCCCCTCCTTCTTTTTTTTCAAATGATCTTTGCAGAAGCAGCAACATAGGGCGAGTAATTGAAGTGAGCCGCAGGTGCAGGTTGGCGTACACGTGACTCCCTCTGCTCGAAGTCGTCTGCCTTTTTTTCTTTTTCTGAGACAGAGTCTTGCTCTGTCACGCAGGCTGGAGTGCAATGGCGGGATCTCGGCTCACTGCGGCCTCCACCTCCCGGGTTCAAGCGATTCCCCCGCGTCAGCCTCCCCAGTAGCTGGGACGGTGAGCATGCACCACCACGGGGCATCCTGTATTTCAAGCACCTCCCTTTTGAAATGAGGCTTCCTGACTGATGGTGTGCAAACTTTAGAATTTGTTGTCAAGATGTCAGTTGAATCTTAATTAGCCATTGATGCAGCCTGGCAGATATGCCTATTCCAGTAGGAATTTTTATTCTTTCAAGTTCAAGGATTTGTCCTGAATCACTTTCCAATCCATGGGATAACAGTAAAAATAACTAATAGCTGACAAATGCTTACTGTGTGCTCAGCTCAGCACTCAGTGCTCTTCATGTGTTTTTCTCCTTTATTTGTTAGGGAATGAGCTCACTAGTTGCCTTCTCCCGTCATAATTTTCCTTCCTTGTTCACCTGTGACTGGTGGCATATACTTTAATATTTCTCGTTTTTTTTTTTTTTTTTTTGGAGATGGCGTCTCACTCTGTCACCCAGACTGGAGTGCAGTGGCATAATCTCAGCTCACTGCAGCCTCCGCCTCCCACGTTCCAGCAATTCTCCTACCTTAGCCTCCCGAGTAGTTGGGACTACAGGTATGTGCTACCACACCCAGCTAATTTTTTGTATTTTTAGTAGAGACAGGGTTTCACCGTGTTGGCCAGGATGGTCTCGATCTCTTGACCTTGTGATCTGCCTACCTTGGACTCCCAAAGTGCTGGGATTATAGGCATGAGCCACTACACCCGGCCTTTTTTTGTGAGACAGAGTTTCGCTCTTGTTACTCAAACTGGAGTGTGATGGCATGATCTTGGCTCCCTGCAACCTCTGCCTCCTGGGTTCCAGAGATTCTCCTGCCTCAGCCTCCCGAGTAGCTGGGATTACAGGCATGCACTACCACACCCAGCTAATTTTTTGTATTTTTAGTAGAAACGGGGTTTCACAATGTTAGCCAGTCTGGTCTCAAACTCCTGACCTCAGGTGATTCTCCTGCCTCAGCCTCCCAACATGCTGGGATTACAGGTGTGAGCCACCAGTATTCCTTTTGAAACCTCAAACCTGCCAAAGCATACAGGAGGGAGAATTATTAGCTCACCAGATTCAGTATATCAAAATGAACCTCCTGACAAGGTGGAACGTAATTCACAGACTACAGCCATTATTACTGTGTGACTATTTCTGGCAAAGCCCTGGGTGCACAATCAAAAAACTATTAATACATAACAGGCTGAAGTGGAAAAGGTGAATGAGCAAATGCTTGGAATTCCTAGAGTATTGACTATAACTATTCTCCTGCCCTTCTGAACTGAGTACTTCGCAACTCATAAAATACAACTTCCTGTCTTCCACTTTGCAGCCTCTTCACGTCTCCTATTTCTTCTGGCTCCTCTAATTAACGGAATACTTGCATGTTAGTTAGCATTGATTTGTAAAACATTATTTAATACGAGAATATTTTCTGTGCCTCACCTTCTAGGGCATGTGGATTATTGCTAAGTGTGAAACATATGACTTCTGGTCAATTTTATTCGAAGGAAGTAACATGTGTTGTCAATAGTTACATGAAAAAATTTGGTGAAGATTTTTTTCTCTGACTGATTAATGACTCAGCAGTTTTAAAAATGTGCTAGTGGGCCGGGCATGGTGGCTCACGTCTGTAATCCCAGCATTTTCGGAGGCTGAGGTGGGCAAGTCACCTGAGGTCAGGAGTTCGAGATCAGCCTGGTCAACATGGTGAAACCCCATCTCTACTAAAAATACAAAAATTAACCAGACATGGTGGTGTGTGCTTGTAGTCCCAGCTACTCGGGAGGCTGAGGCATGAGAGTCGTTTGAGCCTGGGAGGCAAGGGTTGCAGTGAACCAAGATTGTGCCACTGCACTCCAGCCTGGGTGACACAGTGAGACTCTGTCTCAAAAAAAATGTGTTAATGAATTCTTTAAAATAATACCCATCTCTTCAATCCATGAAAGGATTATTTAAATCCCCCGGCAAGAGCCTGGGTCTTCCCGGCATCGTGGTGACGGCATCCCTGGTCCCTCTGTCTTGGCGAGCACAGTGCAGCTGCTTTGCACTTGGGACTCTGCCTGCTCACCCCACTCAGTCTCCCAGGGGCTCCCTGCCAGGTGCGCCATTGTCCTTATTTTATGGTAGAGACTGGAACGCTAAGATTGTTGGTGTCTGCTGGTGGGACCCAAGTTCAGGTGTCTGTGAGGCAAGGACTCTGCCTTCCAATGATGAGGAAGGCGGCATCCCCGTCCCTCCGGAAGATTATTGTTTATTTCAGGAAATGAGGGGTAAAGACATGAACCACGACAGGCCAAGTCAAGGCATTGTGGCATCTGATGGCACCTTAAACACCTCTGGGAGAAGGAGGTCACTGGGATAGAGAACACTCAGAAAAGATTTGTGGGAGGAGGCTGAGCTTGGGCAGATGCTTGAATAAAAAGGATTTGGGGGGGTGGAAGGAGAGGCATTCCCTGCAGTGGGGTGCTTAGATTCAGAGAAAGGAGAGGCCCAGGGTGGTGTCTGGATGAAGCGCTAAGACGGGCTTACAGGCCAATGAGGGTGAGATTTTGAAATCTGACTACTATCACACCGGCTCACTCTCTCTAAACTATCACTTTTTAAAATTTTTTAATTTTTATTTTTTTAGTGAAAAACACAGAACCAGATAAGTGAGTTCATTGAATTTTATTTCCAAAAAAAATGGAAAGCGCTAGTAACATTCTGCAGTAACACTTTGACTCATGCATAAGTTTTTGTGTGCGTGTGTGTGTGTGTGCGTGTGTGTGTGTGTGTGTGTGTGTGTTTATGCATTTTTCATCAAATGCTTGGCTTCACGCCTTCTACCATGAAGACCCCACTTCACAGCGATACATGCTCTTGGGTCACTCTGCCACCCATGTGGCTGTGTCAGGTTCTGCAGGGAGAGGAGGTAAGCTGCCAGGGGTGGGACTTGAGTTCTGTGCATCTGTGATCAGATTCTGCTGCCACTGTGCTGGGTGGTAGGAGAAAGCCCACTCATCTCTGGGAGACTAAAGTCCCTGATCTGTCCATCAAGATGCTAAACATTGTTTATTCGTTTATTTAGAGACTGGACCTTGTGCTGTCACCCTGGCTGTTGATCATATGGGGTGCTGAATATCCCCTCATGGGTTGTCATGAAGTTCAGCTGCAACCCTGGCTGGCACAGGCCATGACACCTCCAGCAGTGTACCTGCCCAGCTGGGATTGATCACTGACTTTTAGCTCCTAGTTGACAGCTCTGAGTGCAGACGAATTCCTCAGAACACTGTCAGAATCGTATGTACTTATTGGTCTCAGCGAGCATTCACAGAGAAAGCAAGAAAGATAGTATTTGATTACTCAGTAAGCGAACCCTGAGGGGTCATCGCTAGGGTGGTCTCTGCAGCCCCTCACAGCCTTTAAGCAGCCAGAGCTTTGACTGATAGATAGGTGCTTTCCTGTAGAAAGCAAGACGCACCATGGAATCACAGCTTTTGTTATTTATTTTCCCTGCTGTTGGCCTGGTCTTCATGATATCCTTCTTCCAGAAAGCCAACCTTTTCTTGCAAAAGGACAGGGTGTGTTCATGAAAAATGCTGCTAGTGCCAGGATTCCTTTTTCTGTTTCCATAGTCCTCGGGTGTGGATGTTGCTGTCCTGCCTTCCCTACAGTGACAAACAGGATCACATTGCAAACTCTGAAATGGATATTATGAAGTTTTATATGTATCCATGTACTTTTTCTCTTGTTGCGATAATTTCCATCCCCTCATATTTCCAGAGCCCCCGTATTGACCAGGAGCACCCTCTGGGCATCCATTTGTGTTCCTCCTACCTCCCACCCCCACTATGCTTGTTCTGCCTGTCTTCTCCAGGAGCAGGAGGTCACTTGGATCGAGGACATTCAAAAAAGGTTTGCAGGAGGAGACTGAACTTGAACAGATGCTTGAATGGAAAGGATCTGGAGGGGTGGGCAAGAGGGGCATTCCCTGTGGTGGGGCGCTGAGATACAGGAAAGAAGAGGCCTAGGGTGGTGCCTTGATGAGACTCTAAGCCTGGCTCACAGGTTGATGAGAACTAGATCTAAGAATCTGACTACTGCTGTGTCAGCTCACTTCATGAATGATTTCATGAAGACCAGTCCACCAGTAGGAGCCAATGGGGAAGCAACTTTTTTAAGCAAAGGGATTCTAGGTCTCCACTGGATTACCCTGTTTAATACATAAAAGTTAGGTTAACTCTGAACGGGAGATTAAAAAAAAAAATCTAATTAGAGAAAGCCGAGGAGAACAAAAGTAGCATTGGCTGGAGACATGTGCCATTTATTGGAGCGTCCACCGAGCTCCTGAGATACTGGTTAAAGCCACTTCTCATAGAGAAGCAGCACCCCATGGGTGAGCCTGGAAATAAAAGTGCATGGCTTCAGGCTGTGGATGACAGAACTAGTAAATGGCAAAGCAGAGGAGGGCTTGAGCATGGGCGTTTGGGCAGGTGAGCAAGCATTCAGGGTGCAGAAACCATGGCTGTGAGAAAGGGCTTTGCTGGAGTGAGGTGACAGAAAGATCAACTGAGGCAGGACAGCATGTGGACCTAGAAGACAACATAGCCGGGGGGGAAAGAGTGTGGAAGGAAGATAAAATGGAGCTATACAGACTTTAAGGAACAGCTTCATTGCTCTAGAACTGGGTCATTCTTGGTCTCTGAACCCCAGACAAATTCTGAAAGTGACCTACATCATAGAGGCAGAAGGCAGCTGCCGTTCATTCCAGCAAGCATGGAAGGCTTTCTCAGTATGTGCTGGTCCTAGGCCAAGCCAGGAACACAGTGACACACAGTCCTTGCCCTCAGGGAACTGAGAGACTAGGAGGGAAGGAAGTCATGTCCATAAATTCACGGGCCGCAGTTGCTGCAAGATGGCAATGAGATGCTAGGAGAATCTAGGGGATTTTTCCAGCCAAGTCTTAGGAGAATTCAGGAAGGCTTACTGGAAGAGGAGCATCCAAGCCAAGGCTGATAGAGCAGGGGCCCAGCAGGTGGGTGGGCTCAGGCCACGGGCACAGCACCTCCAGGAGGATCATGTGATCCACCCAGACCCTGTTCTGCGTTACTTGCTTCTACCATGTAGGGCCCCTATCGTGTATTTTCTAACGTGAACTAAGCTGGCTCCTTCGCTAGTCCCCACATTATCATGCAGTGCTTTCATCAGTCCCCTCCCACCTCCCAACAACCCAGCCCCACAGCCCTTGCCACCAATGGGACTGCTGTCCGCTTTGGGACGTTCAGAACTAATCCAACGTTCTTCACCCGCTTTATATCAGTCCCCAGGAGAAGCCCGTGACTAACCACACGTGGTGGCTCTTTGTGCACCATACCTTCCCTGACTTCCTTTTCTGCTTATTTTTTTCTATTTCCTGTTTCACTGTCTGACATCTCATGTGCCTGGAAGGTCATCTCCATGAGGTCACGAATTGCCTACTTTTTTTTTTCCAAATATTGTATACTCAGCACCTAGACAAGTGCATGACATACAGTGAGTACTCAAAACATAGTGATTGTGCTGAGTACAAAGGCTCAGCCTGCAATCCCAGCACTTTGGGAGGCCAAGGGGGGAGGATCATTTGAGCCCAGGAGTTCGAGACCAGCCTGGGCAACATGATGAAACCCCGTCTCTACTAAAAATACAAAAAATTAGCCGGTTGTGTTGGTGCACACCTGTAGTCTCAGCCACTTGGGAGCCTGAAGTAAGAGGACTGCTTGAGCCTGAAATGTCAAGCTGTAATCACACCACTCCAGCCTTGGCAACAGAGTGAGACACTGTCAGAAAATATATATAGTCATTTAATGAATGACTTGGACTGCTAAATTGTTTAAACAATTGTTTAAACATTGTTTATGTTCTTTTGAGACTTCGAAGACATTGACTTTCAAATCCAGTAGTTTCCACATTTAACTAATCATCAGAATTACTTGGAGCACTTTGGGGTGCTCCCAAAACTCTTGGAGTGGTTACTTCAGGACCTGGGACTCTGAGATTTTGTTTTTGACTCAGATGATGATCCACGCATGGAAACCATTTTGCAAAGCAGAGAGTAGGCCCAGAGACAGAATGAGTGCATTAGCTCCGCCAGCGTCTGCCGAGGATGCCCACCCTGATTCCCAGGCCAGCTGCTTCTTGCAGGGAATTCTGTCTCACAGGAGCTGTAGAGCCTGAGGGCGGGATGCTGCTATTCACATCACAGGGAAGACAGGAATGAGGGGTGGTTTGGGGTAGAGCGTTGACTGGGCTTTTGAGAGAAATGTAGGTTTATGGCTGGTCATGATAAAGAAAAGTAGATTTCAGGTGCAGAAAACATTTCTGTGGCCATTTAAGTAAAGTTAGAGTCATAGGACTGAGATAAGTTAATAGACTTTTCCATTTGTCAAAGATATATGTCTTATTTCCTGGTAATTTGTTTCCTTCTCAAATATACTTGCTACTGCAAATGACATTCCAAGAACCCATTTGAGTCCCCTGAGCATTTGATTTTTCTTTGGAGCAGTCGACCTGCTGTAGTTTAAGCTGGTTGGGAAAGCTGTCGTTCACCTTGATGGATTACCGTCCCTGCAGTGAGCACTCAGTCTCCACAAAGTTCAAGCTTCCCTCACCTCATGTATCTGATTTATGTAGAAACGTCAATAAATTATTTAGGAGGGCATTCCTGCTGATATCAGCAATCCCACAGCACTTGGAGGGAAAACAGAGCAAAGACTTTGAAAGTCACAGGCAGCATCGGCCACTCTGCTGCGTGGCCCAGGGACCTCACACAGTGATAAGATGAGGACGTTTAATGGATGGTGCTGCCTTCTGAAAGGTTAATCGTGCCTGGAAATTTGGATGTTTTCATTTCAGGATGAAAACAATAAATTGGAAATTAATAAAAATGTGATGATTTCATCAGCTCAACAAGTGCTTCCGATTTCAAGAAGTTTTCTTTAAATTCTTTCACTGCTGAAAAGATCAGCGTCCCGATAATTTTATGAAGCAGACTTTAATTATTTCACTGTGGCTTAGCATTTGAGAACTGACCATTTGTGTTTTGAATTCATGTCAAAGAGTAATATATTTGATAGCATTTTATGATTATTCATTTTAGTGCCTATTATAAAACTTAGGCAGGGTTTTTTATTTTCAAATGTATGAGCTAGATAAGGTGTTGAAGATGTACATACAACACAGTACACTGATTTTCCTTGCATTCCGGCAGTCTCAAAATGTAATAGGCAAGTTTATTCTTAGACAAAAGCCCAATTAATTAAAACTCAAACGGTAACTTTCATACATGACAATTGAATTATTCCTGAAGGATTAAATATCTCAGCTTTGAAGTTGGATGGGTGATTATTACAAAAGCCAGATTAATACATTATAAGCAGCCTTGTAAGAATAGCTATTACGACAAATATGTAGGTTTACAATGCACAATTCTAAATTGGTCTGATTTGTTCTTACTACCTGCCAGAATATATACATTCAAGTGGATAGCCTCCAGGAGAGCTTTAATTGGTAGTACAACGATGTTACTGTGGAAAGAGTTGGTATTTTTCTGTTCAGAGAAAACACAGGGGCAGTGCCAGAGAAGACAGCGCTATGGCCCAGCTCAGTCCCGTTATTTGGGTCACATCGGTCAATAACCTTCCCCTGTGGTTCCTCTTCTCTCTGACTTTCATCCCCTCTCTCCTGACGAAGTCCCTGCTTTCAGCCTCTCACCAGCTCCTCTTGTTCATCTTGGCTATAGATACTCATAAGCAAAGATGTTGGTTCTTCCTAATGGTGAGGGTAACGTGTGGGTGCAGGATGGTGACCTGAGGTAGGGGTTTTCCGGGTGAAACACAATGTTTAGGATTCCTCTCCAGCACAGAACTTGCTTTGGGTCTCGGAGAGAACACAAAAATCAGTGTCCTCTCCTAATGACAGTAGTGCTACTAGTATGACCATATTAACAAAAGAAAGAAGAGAGGTTGTTTTTTAAAGCACTGGATATTCCATGTCAGAAAATGTGCTATTCTGGCCAGGCAGGGTGGCTCATGCCTCTAGTCCCAGCACTTTGGGAGGCTGAGGCAGGCAGATCACTTGAGGTCAGGAGTTCAAGACCAGGCTGGCCAACATGTGAAACCTCATCTCTACTAAAAATACAAAAATTAGCTGTGTGTGGTGCACATGCCTGTAATCCCACCTGCTTGAAAGGCTGAGACAGGAAGATTGCTTGAATCCAGTAGGTGGAGGTTACAGTGAGTGGAGATCATGCCGCTACACTCCAGTCTGGGCAACAAAGAGAGACTTCGACTCAAAAAAAAAAAAGAGTTATTTCAATAGATATTCAACTAAGAAATGGGTCGGTGTACCCAACTGAGCAGAAACCTCAATTGATTAACCTTTTCTTTAAAAACCCACTTAAAAAAGAAGCACGTGTCAGTAGTGCAACCCCTGGAGGTTATTTCATGCAGATGGAGAGTGGATTCACTGCGTCCTGCAGCTCTGAGACCAGTGTTGAGTGAGAGGTGGTCATGGGCCTTGAGTCTGTGAGATCTTCAGTCATCCAAGATGGATTTTATTTATTTGACTTAGGGTAGATGTTGGACCAATACATCATAGGAAGATTTTTAAATCTGGAGTTGAAGCAAAGCAGCGTTTCTTGTTAGTCCTCAGTTAATTAGAAAATTAAATTAACCACAACCCTCATTCCCAGAGCTTTCTGGTTAATTGATGTCTTACTGTATTTGGATTAGAGAAGGCCCCAGGAGGCACAAGGTTATAATTGCGTAGAATTAGAGAATCTGGGGAAGAAGGAATGGCAGGTAATTTGCAAGATTTCAAGGCAGGGGGGCCTCCCCAAAGTCCCATGACAAAGGCATTGCTTGGTGAGTATGCAGGGCTGGCCAGAGGCTGTCCACTCGGGAGGCATCAGCTGTGGGTCAAGAGCTACTTAAAAGAGAATTCAGGAGATCAAAGTATTGTCTTCCCCCATTCATGTGGAGAAAATGCATCTAGACTCAAACCCTGGAATTAGACTGGTTTGACGCTTTTAATTTGCATTTAAAGTCTTAAACTTTTTCTTCTTGCAAATATTTGCCATTTTCTGTAGTCCTTTTATCTATTTGTACTAGACTTGTTTAGAAATGTACAAAGTAGGGGACAATCTAGACCCTTGAGGGGCTAAGAGAGTAAATGGCTAAGGAATTTAGAACAGACATTTTTGGGCTTAAAATGGAATTTTAACTGCCCCTAAATGGAGGACCTTCTTTCTAGAAGCAAATTACAATCTGAATGATCCATGCTGAAGCTTAAAGCATAGCAGAAGAAAATGTTAGAATTTATGTAGTAGCATTACCTTGAAAGAGTCTAGTTTAAACTGAGCCTGGTGTGTAGACCAAGTACTGTTAATGACTTTTTGTTTTAAGCGTAAGTTACTCAGGGAAAGTATTATCAAAACAAATTTGGTTATAATTGTCTTCAGACTTGTTTTTCTGGGACTTGGGGCTTAAAAGAGGGGAGAAGGCCATAGAAAAGCTTTGGACCTGGCCCACAGGATGGAAATGGTTCAATTTTTTTCCTTCTCTCAGACCCAGTAACTTTGGGATTTTTATGGATTACTTTTGTCTACAATTTTTAAAATTATGGTGAAATACATATAAAATTTACCATCTTAGCCATTTTAAGTGTATAATTCAGTGGTATTAAATGCATTAGTAATGTTGTATAATGATCACCACTGTCCATCTCTGTAACTTCATTTTGTGCAGCTGAAACTCTGTGCTTACTAGTCTCTTCATCCCTTCCTCCCCAGCCCTTAGCAACCACCATCTGATTTTCTGTCTCCATGATTTTGACTACCCTTAAGCACTTTGTGTAAGAGGAATCATAAAACATTTTTCTTTCTGGACTGCCTTATTTCACTTAACACAATCCCCTTGAGGTTCGTCCATGTTGTAGCATGTGTCTAAATCTCCCTTCACTTTAAGTTTGAATAGTATTCCATTGTATGTATAAGCTACATTTTGCTCATCTATTTATCAATTGATTTGCATCCATGGTTTAGCTATTATGAACAATGCTACATACAGAAGTGGAATTGGTGGATCATATGGTCATTTCATTTTTAATACTTTGAGGAACCATCATACTGTTTGCCACAGTGCCTCTGTTGTTTTGCACTCTCACCAACAGTGCACAAGTGTTGCAGTTTCTCCACATCCTCACTAACATTTGTTATTTTGTTTTTTGTTTGTTTTTTGTTAATTAACCATTCTTTTTTATTTTATTTTATATTTTTAAAAAAGTTTAATTTTGGTTCAGAGGTACATGTTTGTACATAGGTGAATACATGTCATGGAGGTGTGTTGTACAGATTATTTCATAACCTAGGTGTTAAGCCCAGTATCCAATAGTTATTTTTAAAAAATTTTTTTAAATTATACTTTAAGGTCTGGGGTACATGCGCAGAATATGGAGGTTTGTTACATAGGTATACATGTGTCATGGTGGTTTGCTGCATCCATCCCCCGTCATCTCGGTATTTTTCCTAATGTGATCCTTTCCCTACCCCACCCCTATCCCCAGACAGGGTCTGATATGTGATGTTCCCCTCCCTGTGTCCGTGTGCTCTCATTTATGAGTGAGAACATGCAGTGTTTGGTTTTCTGTTCTTGTGTGAGTTTGCTGAGAATGATGGTTTCCAGCTTCATCCATATCCCTGCAAAGGACACGAACTTATTCTTTTTTATGGCTGCATAGTATTCCATGGTGTATATATGCCACATTTTCTTTATCCAGTTTATCATTGATGGGCATTTGGGTTGGTTCCAAGTCTCTGTTATTGTGAACAGTGCTGCAATAAACATACGAGTGCATGTATCTTTATAACAGAATGATTTATAATTCTCTGAGTATATACAGTAATGGGATTGCTGGGTCAAATGGTATTTCTAGTTCTAGGTCCTTGAGGAATTGCCATGCACTTGAGGAATTCCTTGAGGAATGGTTGAATTAATTTACACACCCACCAACAGTGTAAAAGCATTCCTATTTCTCCACATCCTCTCCAACATCTGTTGTCTCCAGATGTTT
>CAUYQU010065108.1:0-37180 GCA_963574635.1 Cheracebus regulus | reverse complement strand
ATATATATATATATGCACACACATTACTCTAATTCACTTTTATTGTAATGGAGCTCTACTGATATAAGATATATATATATATATAACCCAGCCATAAAAAGGAACAAAATAATGGCATTCACAGCAACCTGGATGGAATTGGAGACTATTATTCTAAATGAAGTAACTCAAAAATGGAAAATCAAACATTGTATGTTCTCACTTATATGTGGAAGCTGAAGTATGTGGATGTAAGAATGATACATTGGATTTGGGGGACTTAAGGGAAGGGTAGGGGGTGGGAAGGGATAAATACTACACACTGGGTGCAATCTACACTGCTCGGGTGATGGGTGCACCAAAATCTCAGAAATCACCACTAAGAAACTTATTCATGTAACCATAAACCAACTGCTGTCCCAGAACCTATGGAAATAAATAAATTAAAAATTGAACAACACAAAACAAAACGTGTATGAGTTTATTTTTGAAGCACTATGAACATCATGAATACGGAAAAAAGATTCCATTAGATGATTTCAATTACATTAATTTTATTTATTTGTTCCATGATGCTCTTCATTTATTTATATGAATTAAATTTTATGGATGAATCATTTTCCTTATACCTGAATAACTCAACTTTTTTTTTCAGAGCAAATTTGCTGGCGATGAATTATTCCAGTTTTTGTTTATATGAGAAAGCATTTATTTCTCCTTAAAGCATATTATACTAGGTATAGAAGTGTAGCATGACTTTTTTTTCCCTTGAACATTAAATATTTTGTTCTACTTCCTTCTTGCTTATTTTGTTCTCCCTCCTTCTTGCTTCCATGGTATCTGAACACGAGTCTACTCGAGTCTACTATAACACATATTTTTATTTCTTTATAAATTTATACTTTCTTTCCTCTGGCTTCTTTCAGTGTTTTCTCTTCATCTTTACTTTTCTGCAGTTCGAATATGCAGTTTCCTAATGTGGGGTTTTAAGGCATTTATTCTGCTTAGTGTTCTCTGAGATTCTTGTATCTGGTTTGGTTTCTATCATTAATATTGCAAAGTTCTCAGTAATTATTACTTCAAATATTTCTTTCTTGCCTATTCCCTTTTTCTTCTTGTATTCCAATTACATATGTGTTATAGATTTATATATTGTTCAACAACATCTAACTACTGATATTCTGTTATATTCTGAATATTCTGTTCTATTTTTTCATAGTTTTTTTTCTTTTTGCATTTCAGTTGTGATATTTCAACTGACTTATTTTCAGACCAACTGATACTTTCCTAGATAGTGTCCAGTAAGTATATAGATCACTCCATGAATGCTAATTTGTATTTCTATTATAAGATATTTTTTATTTCTAGAGTTTCTTTTTAATACTTTCAAACCTTATTTATCTTTCTGAATACATTCCTCATCTGTTATTGCATGATATCTGCTTTTTACATTTTTTTGTCTAATATGACCGGCAGCTATGTTTCACCCTTCTTTTTGACATGCCTTGTAATTTTTTTTTACTGAAACCTAGATATGTCATCGGGTAATAGAAACTGAAATAAAGAGACTTCCCATGTGAGGATTTATGTTAATCTAAGTAGGAATTGAGCTGTTTTTGATGTTTGTTGTAGTTATAGGTATCAGAGGCTACAAATCTTTTAGTGCCGTTTTGTCTTTCCTCTTGTTTGGGGGTTTTCCTAAGTAATTCTTCTTAGAGAGAGTCTACATCTTGGAAGCCTTTCAGCTCCAATTCACTTTTATTGTAATGGAGCCCTACTGATGTTACAGTAGCATGTGCAGAAAGAGGATTATTCCATAATCTTCTGAATAAGTTTAATCCTTTGGTCAATCTATATTTTGAGACTACGGCTTTGAGAAGTGCCTTTGTTCAGTGGTAAAACACTTTCTTTTTTTTTCCCCCACTACTTCTTAGCCTGACTTCAGTTTCCAAGTATATTTTCTTGAACTCCTGTTCCACACTGAATATATTCCCCCTTTCTCCTCCAAGTGAGACAGAAAAGCTAGAGGGACTGGAGACAAAAGGTATTTCTTCCACAATTGTGTTCTGGTGAAGTCATCTCCTTAGGAGAATAACTTCATTACAGAGAGAATTCTTTGAATGTTTCACAATGATGCTCTTCTTTTCCTTTTTCCACAGTACAAAGGGATCTTTCTGGGCCCTTCACCATTAAAACCTGGTAGAGATTTTTGGGGTAAAGCTCATGAAAGTTTGCAAACCCTCCAAGTTTAAGCCTTCAGGAGTTTCTCACTCTCAACTCAGTCTACACTCAAACTTTTGTAGATTAAAACTCAAACTCCATAAAATTTGTGAAATTATAAATGCTTCTACCATTTTATGGCTCCAGTGACTTTTGCTACAGTGCTCCTGTATATCTCTGGATGTGCTTGTCTCGTCAAATTTGGTTGGGGATGATGGTTTACCCTGTGACTTCAGTTCTCTGGTGGACAAAGAACTCATTGATTTTTCACGTTGTCTATTCTATTTTTTCTTGTTGTAAGGGCAGGAGTGATTGCTTCCAAACTCCTTACATGTCAGAAGTGAAACAGAAACATTGTTTTATCTACTATGATTGCTAAACAAAACAAAACAAAAAAACACCAGCAGAGAATTTGAATACATTTGCTATGAAATAAAAGCATGTATTTATCTTCCTGTGCCCTGTTCTCACTTGATTTTACAGATACTTTGTAGACAAAGTTAAGATAAATTTTATTGTTAAAATATGTAGATCTGATATTAGAGTGAAATCTGAGTAGATCAGCACAGCTACAACCCACACATATTTTGCTTATAATAATTTTATGTTGAGCAAACCAATTTTTATTATATTTTGAAACCCCAGAAGAGCACTATGTTTATCAACTACAGCAACTGATTGACACACTGGAGAATTACTATACACATACATATTATTTCTATGGAAACCAGTACCTAGGAAGTAAAGAAAATTAACTAAAATATGCCTGTATTGTACTGCTACAGAAGTAGAAATTTGAGTTGGAATAAATATGTTAAAAATGTGCCCTGATGAAGAATTATTTTAACAAAATAGGATCAAAGTAGATAAAGAGTGATTTTTGGGAAATGGCAAACAGTAATAAAAATATACTACTGATTATCATTATTTTAAGATTACTATGATGGAAAAATATACCATTCTATATTTGGAAAATATCTGTGTAAGATAATTAATGATATTCTTCTAAAATTTTGTAAATTATTATTTCTTTTTTCTTAATTTTGGGGGTCACATACTAGGTATAAATATTTATGGGGTACATGAGATATTTTGATACAGGCATACAGTGTGAATAAGCACATCATGGGGAATGGAATATCCATCCCCTCAAGGATTTATCCATTGAGTTGCAAACAACTCAATGACACTCTTTAAGTTATTTAAAAATGTACAGTTATTATTGACTATAGTCACTCAGTTGTGCCATTAAATAGTAAGTCTTGTTCGTTCTTTTTTTTGGTATTCATTAAACATTGTCACCTTCCCATGATTCCCTATTACACTTCCCCACCTCCAGTTACCACCCTTTTACTCTCTATGTCCATGAATTCAATTGTTTTGATTTTTAAATCTCACAAAAAAGTGAGAACATGCAGTATTTGTGTTTTGGCACCTGGTTTATTTCACTTAAACTAATGATCTCCAGTTCCATCTGTGTTGTTGCAAATGAGTGAATCTCATTCTTTCTTATGGCTGAACAGTACACCACTGTGTATCTGTACTACACTGTCTTTATCCATTCATCTCCTGATGGACATTGATGCTGCTTCCCAATCTCGGTGACTGTGAATAAAGCTGCAGCAAACATGGCAGTTTGATAAACAGAGTTGATATATGGATTTCCTTTCTTTGGATTATACACCCAGGGGTGAGATTGATGGATCATATGGTAGCTCAATTTTTAGTTTTTTGAGGAACCTCCATACTGTTCTCCATAGTGACTTTACTGATTTACATTCCCACCAACAGTGTGCAAGTGTTCTCTTTTCTCCACATTCTCACCAGTATTTGTTATTGCCTGTCTTCTGAATATAAACCCTTTTAGCTGGTGTGAGATGATAGCTCATTGTAGTTTTGATTTGCATTTCTCTTATGATCAGTGATGTTGAGGACATTTCATATGCTTGTTTGACATTTGTATGTCTTCTTTTGAGAAATGTCTATTTTAATATTTTACCTATCTGTTGATTATATTATTAGATTTTTTTTCCTATGGAGTATTTTGAGATCCTTCTATATTCTGGTTATTAAGTAGTAATTAATGGTATTTTAAAAACATTATTGTTCTTATAAAACTAATTTTCTGTTAAGCTTTTTAATATAGAAATTTTCTTTTTTTTAAATTATACTTTAAGTTCTGGGGTACATGTGCAAATCTTGCAGGATTGTTATATATGTATACACATGCCATAGTGGTTTGCTGCCTCCATCCCCCCATCACCTTCATTAGGTATTTCTTCTAATGTTATCCATCCCCACCTCCACAAATTTTCTTTGCTTAAACTACATTCAAACTTTATACACCCAGGTGAAAACAACCTGTTTGCATAAGTGCTAATAATTTTAAATAAAACACAAAATTCTAACTTCACAAAACAAACAGAACTTTAAAATTTTTCATTATTTTTATCTACTATTGTTTGTATCTTAAATCAATTGTTCTCTTCTTTCTTCATAGAAGCTTAAAGTATATTGTGTTATCTCAATATTTCACAAAATTACCCAGATGTAGAATAGCTCAATCAGACACTCTAGGACCATGTTAATTGAAAAGGCATTAATAATTAAGCTGGATAATTCAAAGAAACTTCTGTTTGAAACGTTGCTTCAAATACACTTTTCAAGGTCATGGTAAAATGTCTGAGTATCTCATAGTGTTCACTTCTATCTTGAGACCATAAAACTAGCTGCTGTAGTTTGAGCATTTGTTTCCAAAATGTCAAGTTGAAATTTGATCCCCAGTGTTGTGGTATAGGAAGGTGGGGTTGAACAGGTGGATTTTGGGTCATAGGGAATAATCTCTTGATGTCATCCTCACAGTAATGAGAGATTTTTCACTGTACTAGTTCCCAGGAGAACTGATTGTTAAAAAGAGCTTAGCTATCTCCCACCCGCTCTCTCTTGCTTCCTCTCCTGCTATGTGATCTCTGCACAAGTCCCCTCTCCTTTACCTTCTACCATGAGTGGAAATGACCTTAGGTCCCCACCGGAGGCAGATGCTGGTGCCATGCATCATGTACAGCCTGCAGAACTATGAGCCAAATAAATTTCTTTTTTAAATAAATTACCCAGCCTTGGGTATTCTTTTATAGCAACACAAAATATTTAAGTATTAAAATTATCTTTAACTCATTATTAATAGAGAAATGGATTAGGTGTTTACAGCATATTTAAAGGAGAATTCACAGAGCAAACACATTTATATACCAAGCATATTAAAACAAGTTACAAATACCTGTCACACTGGCTTTTTTTCTAAGATTGGGAGACAGGAGTAAATCTCTTTACAGAAAAAAAATATTTGCACATGACTTGCTGTTGTTTTCTTCAGTATATCTAGCTTTAAAATATCCCAAAGTCAATGAAAGACTAGAAACAGCTAAGTCAGGAGGGTCTTCTTTTTCCAAAAATGATTAATTTTCCATTGTAGACATTGTACAGGTAAATGAAAATTATTTTCACCATTTATAAAGGTATAAGGAACCATTTTCCTTTTGTTCTTCATTTTTTGGAGTGTTTCCTTGGAGACAGTGAATCTGACTCTAACATTTGAAATGAAGATAAATCTCTTTAAGAATTATTCCCAAATCTTAGTTTTTATAAAGTTGATTTATCACTAGGTTTGCAGATCAAATAATCTCTGAATATATAAACATGTTCTACCAGAATTAGCTCAGATGTCTCTTAGTACAAAAGACTATCAGGAGGTACAGACTGTCTGTATCTTGAAGAGGTAAGAGAAGCTTTAATTGTTCTTTCTTTTGCTTTACTACTTAAATTTGTGTGATATTCTCTTTATATATTTTTGTATTTGTTTTCATGTTATCATGCATGAATGTAAATCAGTTAACCTTTATGTAGTAATAAATTGTTTCTCTGCCTCTTTTCTATGTTGGTATAGAGGGGTCTTTAGTTGGCAGGTGTTGTTTTATTTTCCCAATAAAGCTCTAATCATTTTTGCTTACTTTATACTTTCTTATATTTCTTAGTTAACACCTATGCTCTAGGTGTTATTACCATTTTAATTTTTTAATGTTTATTGAAGACCACAAAGCAATAAGAAAGGAAATAACAAAATGTCAGTAGTAAGTGCTTATTTATCAATAATAATATTGACTGTAAATTGACTAAATTCTCCATTCAGAAGACATACAGTGCTGGAATGAATAAAAAAACAAGATGTGATCAATTAGTTGCCAACAAGAAATACACTTTATAAAGAGATACATAAATGAAAAATAGATGATTGGAAAAAGTATTCTATGCAATGGAAATATTTTTAAAAATTAGGAGTAGCTATATTATGCCAGATAAAATAGATTTCAAGTTAAAAATCATAAAAAAGACAAAGAACATAATTGTATAATGATAAAGGGCTCAATTCAGCAAGAAGATATAACAATTGTTATTACGTATGTTCTCAACACTCAGGAACCCAGATACATAAAGCAAATATGTTTAGAGCTAAAAAGAGAGATATACCCCAATATAATAATAGTTGGACAATTCAACATCACAATTTCACCATCAGACAGATCTTCCAGACAGAAAATAAAGATAAATTTTCACCATAAACCTTGAAGTATAGGCCTTTATTTGCACTATAGATCAAACAGACCTTATAAATATTTATAGAACATTTTATCTAAGAGCTGCTGTATATACATTCTTCTCCTCGGCATTTGGACCACTCTCAAGAATAGACCATAGGTAAGACCACAAAACAAGTCTAGAAAAATTTTTTTAAAAATTGAAACCATATCAAGTATGTTCTCTGACCACGGTGAAATAAAAGTAGAAATCAATAACAAGAGGAACTTTGGAAACTAGAAATACACGGATATTAAACAGTACGCTCCTGAATATCCAGTATATCAATGAAGAAATTACAAAGAAAATTTAAAAGTTCCTTAAAACAAATGAAAATGGAAACACAATGTAAGATAAAGCAGAAGCAGTATTATAAGGAAAGTTTGTAACACTAAGTTTCTAGAACAAAATAAAGAAAGTTTAAACAATCTAAAAATTCATCTTAAAGAACTAAAAAAAGCAAGAGCAAACCAAATCTAAGATTAGTACAATAAAAGAAATAATAAATATCAGAGCAAAAACAAATTAAAATAAAATAAAGAAAAAAATACAAAAAATTAACATAATCAAAAGTTGTTCTTTAAAAGATAAACAAAATTAATAAACCTTTAGCTAAACTAAGAAAAAAGATAGAACACACAAATAAATTCAAGATGAAAAAAGAGACATTTCAACTGACATCACAGAAATTCCAAGGATTATAGGCTAATGTACCCTTGTATATGCCAATAAATTGGAAAATCTAAAAGAAGTTGATATGTTCCTAGACACTAATAAGTCTCCCAGGAGTGAAAAGCCTAGGATCCAATTCCTTTGCTGCTGAATTATACCAAACATTTTAAAAAGAACATAAGCATTCCTAATGAAAATATTCCAAAAAGTAGAATAGGTGGAAAAAATTCCAAACTTATTTTATGAGGCCTGTATTACCCTGATACCAAGATTAATAAAACCACATAAAAAAAATAAAACTACAGATCAATATTGCTGATGAGCATTAATGCAAAAATCCTCAACAAATCTAGCAAACCAAATTCAATAATATGTTTAAAACAGTATTCATCATGACCAAGCGGGATTTATCCCAGGAATGCAAGGATAGTTAAACATATGTAAACCAATCAATGTGATACATTGCATCAGCAGAATGAAGGACATACATATATGAGCATTTCAATTGATGCTGAAAAAACATTTTATAAGATTCAACAATTCCTCATGATAAAAACCCTCAAAAAACAGTATGGAAGGAGCATGCCTCAACATAATAAAAGCCATAGTATATGGCAGACCCACAGCTATTATCATATGCTGAATGGGGAAAAATATAAAACTTTTTCTCTAAGATCTGGAATGAGACAAAAATTCCCACTTTTACAACTGTATTTAGCATAGTACTAAAAGTTCTAGCCTCAGCAATCAGACAAAGGAAAGGAATAAAAGGAATCAAAATTTAAAATGAAGAATTCAAATTATTTTCATTTGCATGTTACATGATATTATATTTGGAAAAATCCTACAGGCTCCTCCAAAACACTGTTAGAACTAATAAACAAAGTCAGTAAAGTTGCAGGATGCAAAATACACATATAAAAATTAGTAGCATTAATATATGCCAAAAACAATCAATCCGAAAGAGAAATCATAAAAGTAACTCTATTTACAACAGCTAAAAAAAAAAAAAGAACAAATTTAACCAAATAAGTGAAAGATTTCTGCAATAATCTGCACCTGCAAAACATTGATACAAGAAAACTGAAAAGGACACACACACAAAAACACATTCCACGTTCATCAGTTGGAAAAATCAATATTCTTAAAATGTCCATAGTGCCCAAAGCAATCTACATACCTTCAGTGCAATCTCTGTCAAGTTACTAATAAAATTCTTTGAAGAAATAGAAAAAATAATTCTAAAATTTATGTAGAATCACAAAATAACCAAAGCTATCCTAAGCAAAAGTAACAAAACTGGACAGATAACATTACCTGTATTTACATTGTACTAATGAACTATAAAAACCAAAACAGTGTGGTACTATCATAAAAACAGATACATATACTAATGGAACAGAACAGAGAACCCAGAAATCACTTCAATCACCTACAGTAAACTAATTTTTAACAAAAGTACCAAGAGCATACATTGGGAAAAAGAGAGTCTCTTCAATAAACAGCACTGGGAAAACTGGATTATCCACATGTGGAAGAATAAAACTAGACCCCTATCTTTCACCATAAACAGCAACAACAAAAGTCAAATCAAAAGGAACTAAACACTTTAATCTAAGGCCTCAACTTCTGAAACCACTAAATTAAAATATCAGAAAAAATCTTCAGGACATTTGTCTAGGCAAAGATTTCTTCCATAATACTTCAAAAGCACAGGCAACTAAAGAAAAATGGACAAATGAGATCACATCAAGTTAAAAAGCTTCTGCAAAGCAAAGGAAATAACTAATAAGGTGAAGGGACAACCCACAGAACAGGAGAAGATATTTGCAATATCCTCTGACAAGGGATTAAGAACAAGAATATATAAGGAGATCAAATAACTAAATAGAAAAAAATCTAATAATCTTATTGAAAATGGGCAAAATATCTGAACAGACATTTCTCAAAAGAAGACATGAATTGCAAACAAATACATGCAAAAGTGCTCAATATCGCTGATCAGAGAAATACAAATAAAATAAAAACTACAGTGAGATATTATTTCATCTCAGTTAAAATAGCTCATATCCAGCCCGGCATGGTGACTCACGCCTGTAATTACAGCATTTTGGGAAGCTGAAGTGGGCGGATTGCCTGAGCAAACTCCTTAGGGAGTTGGAGACCAGCCTGGGCAACATGGTAAAACCCTGTCTCTACTAAAATACAAAAAATTAGTCGGGCATGGCAGCATGCACCCATAGTCCCAGCTACTCGGGAGGCTGAGGCAGGAGAATTGCTTGAACCTGGGAAGCGGAGGTTGCAATGAGCTGAGATGGCACCACTGCACTCCAGCCTCAGCTACAGAGTGAGACACCATCTCAAAAAAAAAAAAAAGCTCATGTCTAAGAGACAGGCAATAACAAATGCCACCAAGGATGTTAAAAAAGGGGAAACTCCATACACTTTGGTGGCAATATAAATTAGTAAAGCCACCATGGGAACGGTATGGAGGTTCCTCTAAAAAATTAAAATAGAACTACCATATGATCCAGCAATCCCAATGCTAGGTGTTTACCCCAAAGAAAGAAAATCAGTATTTCAAAGATAGTAGCTGCCCCCTCATGTTTATTGCAGTACTATTCACAATGGACAAGAGTTGGAAGAAACTTCAGTGACTATCAACAGATGAATAAACAAAGAAAATATGATTCTTATACACAAAGAGTACTAATCAGCCATAAACAAGAATAGGATCCTGTCATTTGCAACAACATGTATGGAATTGGAGTATATTATGTTAAGTGAAATAAGCCAGGCACAGAAAGACAAACTTCCTATGTTCTCATTCCTTTTCAGAGACTAAATTTAAAACAATGAGTTCATGGAGATAGAGAGTAGAATATTGGTTATCAGAGATTATTAGAGGCTGGGAAAGTAGTACAGAGAGGGGGACATCTTGGATGGTTAATAAAATACAGTTAGAATGAATACGATCTAATATTTCGTAGCACAACAGGATGACTACAGTCAGTAATAATTTGTTGTACATTTTGAATAACTGAGGAAGTACAGTTAGAATGTAACACAAAGACATTATGAATGCTGATGTGATTATTACACATTGTATGCTTGTATCAAAATATCTCATGTGCCCCATAAATGGATGAATCTACTATGTACCTATAAGTATTTTTTAAGCTAACTTAAAAAATGCTTTAGAAGTATACCAATAAATTTTATAAGCACTCCAACTCGATAGTCATCTGGTAAAGCAATCTGTAATTATTATTTTGTGTTCATGCTCAGCTACATAAAAGTACTTTTTTCCTTAATTAAAAAAACTAATATATGCATATTTTCAGTTCAAATTTTTTATTAAATTCTGTGGCAATTGCCTTGACATGATAAAATATGGCCTCAGATATTTTTACATTTAATATTTTGGGGAAGGAAATGTATATTCTATTTGTTAACTAATTTGAAAAAAATTGCTAGTCGGTATTTGTTGGAAACCATATCCTATATGTAACTTTAAATCAAAATAATTAATATTGGTTCTAATTAGTACTTCTGAATTTTTTTAAATCTTCAAATGTCATTTATTGAAAGTGTTTGGGTTAAAATATCTTATTGATATGTTGAGTCTGTCAGTTGTCCTTCACATTGATTTTTAAAAATTTAAATGTTTAAATATAAATATATGTATCCAGTATAACATGGAAATTAAAGATTAATGAGGGCTATAGCTTACAGGAACATTAAGGAAGCTTTGATAACATAAAGTTACTTGTCTGCCATTTAACAATTTTTGAATTAAATTATTGTCTAGTTTTAATATATGTTTTGTTTATTTTATGCATTTACCACAATTCTATTTTTCTCTTGATTTAGCTAACTTTAATACAGTTAGCTAAATCAAGAAAAACTTTCTTATCAGTTACTTGTCTTCTAAAATTCCATTCTTGCAAACTGTTTGGAGGAATTATGTTTTCATTTTTCTTTTGCAATATAGTTCATGAATCTAGAACAACCTGATATATTTATTATTTCCTTATCATGAATTAGATTATATTTCATATTCATGCTGACATGTAGATTAATCAAAAACAATAAAATTATATGTATAAAAATTATATGTATTGCGCTTCCTCTTTCTCTTCACAGAGACATACTTTCTTTTATACTGCTGGCTCCTTACAAAATTAACTATCCTTTAAAGTTTACTTATCAAATTTATAGAGTTTGAAAAACTGTTTTATTTCATCCTTTATGCAACAAGGTGTTTATTATATTTTTATTTTTCATCATCCATGAATATTTAGAGCCAAATTTTTATAGTATTTAAGGATTTATTCCTGCTATATCATCTCTGTCTAGAATATTTATTTATGTACATATTTGTTAAGATTTACATAAAATGTTGAGCTACTTATTTTAGAATTAATTCAATGCTCTTTGCATGTAATTTTATTCTAAGGCTTTGCTATTCTTAAGTTCTTAATTTTAATTCCTCTCACTGTAATTTAGAATAAAGTGATATTTCTTCAAGTTTTGAAAACTCTGACAGGCATGGTTTCTTTTTATTGAAATTTGCCCAGAATATAGTGTACCCTATGAATCTTCATAAACACATATTTCAACCAAAGATAGTTATTTTTTTATTAATGTAATCATGTACATACCTTTAGGGCAAAATACTACTAGGAAACTTTAAAATAAATACAGCAGTCATTTTGTTCTCTATTTTTGCCATGCAAAAATGCAGTATTTGATATTTTTACATTCCATGTAAACTTACTTCTGTATTTCAAATAATAGGTTTGATAATTGTTCCTTGTGCTTTAATTCTTAACGATATTGACTGTAAACATTAAGTAACAGGCAGTATCTCCGAAACCATCCAGTGTTGTTTCTCACCTATAATAAAAACTTCCTTATATTTAATTATTTCCTGTAGCAATCACTAAATCATCACCAAAGTGCTCAATATACAGTGTCTTTAGCATAGTGTAAATTATCTATAAACCTCATGATTTTTTGAAGATGTGTTTATTATTGTACCTCTCTAGCCTCTTGTTTCATTTGAGGCCTTTATTATTAGCACAATTGAGATTTTCCAACTTAAAACAAGCCCAAACCCCAGATCTGCTGCTGTAAACTCAGCAAGAGGAGCAAAAACTGTCTTGAATCTTCACTCCTAATCAGATATCTTAACAATCAGAATTATTTTTATCTCAGAAGAAATATAAACTCAAACAAAGAAATTATTTGTTATGTAATTAAAAGCAAGCACAGTGAACATCTCAAGGTAATCCAGCCTGATATTGAAATTACAAAGCAAGAATAATATTATAAAGAACAAACCAGAGAAGCAGAAATCAGACAAGTAGAAATTGATATAAAGAACTCAGTGAATGATTTGAGAATAGAATGGTTGCCAAAAATAAATTAATAATTCAGAATATTAGCTAGAGAATCTTACCTGGATGATATCGATAAGCAAAATAAATGGAAGAACTAACTAAAAACAAATTTAGGAGAAGTACATATCACAAAAATAGGTGCGAAATAGGTCAACTGTATTCCAAAACTTTGGCCTATTAGAAATCATCACTCATCTCTCATCTGTGGAAGACATGTCTGCATGTTTCTCCCTCAACCAGGAACGGCCACTGTTGTCTGCTTCGATAAAGGAGCTGCCATATCTTCTAATTCCTTGGGTGCCTAAACCTGGAACTATGGCAACCCCAATAGTGCTCAAACTCCCAACACATCCTCTGTGGCTACACTATGCTTACCCACATCTTAGGTATTGGAACCATCATCACAGTGAGCTAATTTACACACTGAATCCTGGAACCAGCCTCTTGCTACATGTGACTGTGCTCCAGGCATTGGCTCAGCTACCATAGAGAGCTAGTCCCCACTCATCCCAATCTTGGAACCACTGTAAACATGTATACATCTATGCTCCCATACTCAGCTTCCTGGCTACTTCACGAGCAACTGTGCTTCACAAACTGTTACCAATGTGACAGCAGGATGTCTGCACCCAATCACCAGCACAGTTGCTCTAGACAACTTGGCTCTGTCTGCAATCCCATAGCCACTCTAACTCTGTGAATGACCATACTCTCAATATCCTGATTGCTTCACAAGCATTCATGCCTTGCATTCTGCTACTAACAGAGCAGCACGTGTGTCTGTACTGCAAACACCAATACCATCACCACCACAGATCCAAGAGGAGTAGTTCTTCCATGCATAGCCATGCTTCAGGTCTTAGCTATATGGCAGCTCCATAAGTACCACTCACTCATTCATCAGACACTAATACTGCCTCCACCATGAGCAGGGCCAAAGCCAGATTATTGTTAAGAGAAATGACCCCTCTTAGGCACTACTTTGCTAGTGAAAGGAAAAGAGACCAAAAGTACCTCAGCAGTCATCACCCCCACCAAAGACTCTTAACACTCTCACAATCACCATAAATATCCATAGCATTTGTGACTGAAGATTCCTACAATCTCTGTTTATACTATCTCAGCTCACAGAGCTGCAGAGACATTATGTAGGAACATATGTAGGGACCCCCTCACTGGTGCCAGAACTGCAGCACCCTACCTTGAAAATGTCCTTAAACCTCCAATAGGGAAAAATCTTCAACAAAACTAGGCCAACATGTCTACAAAAGGTGACAGCTCCAACAAATATGCAGACATCAATATAAGGCAACAAAAACATGAAAAAACAAGGAGACATAGAGCAACCAAAAGAACCGAATGATCTCCTAGTACCTAACTCAAAGAAATGAATTTTAACTACTTAACAGGAATTCAAACTAATTGTTTCAGGAAAGCTTAGGGGCATCAAGAAAACACAGTGAAACAATTAAATGATATTAAAGGAACAAAAAATGCCTAAAACTAGAAACTTAGCAGAGAGATTGAAATTATATCAGAAATCAAAAATTCTGGAACTGAAAAATACAGTGAATAAAATGAAAAATGCAATACAGAGTGCCAATGGCATAATTGGTAATAAGAAGAAAGAACCTGTAAACTCGAAGACAAGTTATTTGACAGTATACAGCCAGAGGAGAGGAGAGGGAAAAAAAAATAAGAAATAAGGAAAACTTATGGAATTTATAGGATATCATCAAAAGAGCAAATATTTGAGTTAGGAGTTCAAGTAGGAAAAGAGAAAAACAATGGTAGAAAGATTATTCAAAAAATAATAGCAAAAAACTTTCTAAATCTTGAGAATCCTGAAAATATTTAGGAATTGGAAGCTAAAAGGTCTCCAATAAGACTCAATTTAAATAAGACTAGTATATATTATAAACAAACTGTCAAAAATCAAAGACAAAGAGAGGATTGTGAAATTACCAAAAGTAAAGAAGCAAATCACATATAAGAAATTTTCAATAACTCTAGTTGCAGATTTTCAGCAGAAACCTTACATACTATGAGTGGGTAGTATGCCATATTCAGTGCTAAAAAAACAAACAACAAAAACACTTTACCTGGCAAAGTTGTCCTTTAGAAATGAAGGAGAAATAAAGTTGGCTCCAGACAAACAAAAACTGAGGGAGCTTTTCAATCTCAGACCTGTTTTCCAAGTTATAGTTGAGGTAGTTCTTTAAGCTGAAAAGAAAAAAAGGGAAGAACAGTAGAAAACCCACTGGTAAAGGTAAGGATATAGTCAAATTTAGAATACTTTAATACTGTAATTGTGGTGTGTAAAAATCAATTATATTTAGTGTAACGGTTAAAAAAGACAAAAGAAATAAAAATAATAATAGCTATAGTAATTTTTAAGGTTTATACAATATAAAAAGTTGTAAATTGTGACATCAAAAACATAAAAATGTGTGATGTATGTATGGGAAGAGAAAAATTATCAGATTAAAGTTAAGTTGTTATCAGTTTAAATAGCCTGTTATAATTACATTTTCTGAAAGCCTCATGGTAACTATACAGAAAAACCTAAAATAAAACAAAAAAGTTATAAAGGAATCAAAGCATACCACCAGAGAAATGTAAATGGATGACATTTCCCAATCAAAAGGCATAGGCTGAATAGATTTGAAAAACACACATAGAAGCAATCACCACTACCAACAACAACAAAAACAAAACAGGACCCTTTTATATACTGTTTATAAGAAACTCACTTCCTCTATAAGGACAAATGTAGAATGATAGCAAAACAATGGACAAATATTTTCCATGCATATGGAAACTAAAATAGAGCAGGGGTAGTTATACTCATGTCAAATAATACTCATTTTATACTTTCAGTAAGAAACTATAAAATGAGAGAAAGAGGTTATTATATAATGCTTATGAGGATCAATTCATGAAGAATATGTAACAATTATAAATATATATGTATCCAACATCAGAGCACCACCTTAACATATGAAGCCAAATATTAATAGATCTGAAGAGAGAGATATACAGCAATACAATATTAGTAGGGAACTTCAACCATCAATTTCTGAAATAAAAAGTTCATCCAGACAGAAAATCAATAAGGAAACAGTAGACGTGAACAACACTTTAGATCAAATAAATCTAATGAACTTATACTAACCATTCCACACAACATGTGCAGAATACAAATTCTTCTCAAGCATGCGTAGAATATTCTCCAGGATAGATCATATGTTAAGCAGCAAATTAAGTCTTAACAAATTTCTAAAAAAAATGAAACTATACTATTTCATTTTTTAGAATGGAATAAAATTACATTCAGTACAATGGAATAAAACTACAAATTGAACATAGAAATATTTTTGAAAAATTTACCTATATCTGAAAATTAAACAACATGCTCCTGTACAACCAATGGATTAAAGAAGAAATTCAATAGAAAAATTTTAAGTACCTTGAGACAAATGCAAATGGTAATGGAACATGCTAAAATGTATGGGATGCAGTAAAATTAGTTCTTGAGGAACTAATGAATATTTATGGAAATAAATTCTACATAGAAATAGAAAATGTTCCCAAATACACAATCTAGCATTACACATCAAGGGACTAAAAAAGAGGAAATTAATAATAAGGCAGAGGCTGAGCACAGTGGTTCCCACCTGTAATCCCAGCACTTTGGGAGGACAAGGCGGGCAGATCACCAGATCAGGAGATCAAGACCATTCTGGCCAATATCGTGAAACCCAGTATTTACTAATAATACAAAAAATATATATATCCAGGCATGGCAGTGTGCACCTGTAGTCCCAGGTACTTGGGTGGTTGAGGAAGGAGAATTGCTTAAACTTGGGAGACAGAGGCTGCAGTGAGCCAAGATCGTGCCACTGCTCTCTAGCCTGGGCGACAGAGCCAGACTCTGTCTCAAAAATAATTGTAATAATATAATAAGGAAGGAAGGATATAATAACAATCAAAGCAGAAATAAATATAGATGAAAGGATATAAAAACCAAAGCAGAAATAAATGAAACAGACTAGAAAGACAATAGTAAAGGTCAACAAAACTGAATTGGTTTTTGAAAAGATAAACTCACAAATTTTTAGCAAAAAAGAGAAGATTCAAATACAAACATCAGAAATGAAAGAGGAGCTATTACAGCTAATATGGGTGAGTACCACAAAAATACAAAGGATTGTGCAACAACTATGAACAATTTTATGCCAACAAATTTGATAACTTGAAAGAAATTATGAGACACACACAATTTGCCAAAACTGAATTATGAGGACATAGAAAATTCGAACAGACCACTAATGAGCAGGAAGATTGAAACAATAATAAAAAAGTCTTCATCAAGGAGAAGCCCTGGGCCTCATGACTTCAATGCTAAATTATACCAAACATTTTAAGAAGAAATGCAAATCTGTCTCACACTATTCCAAGAAATAGAAGAGAGAATTACTCATAAATTCACTTTATGAGACCAGCATTCCATGATAACAAAGCCAGATAAGGACATTACAAGAAATGAAAATTACAGGCCAATATTCTTGATAAACATAGATTTGAATATTTTTCACAAAACACAAGCTAATTGAATTCAACAATACATTAAATAAATAATTCACTATATTAAGAGAAATTTATTTGTAAGAGGTAAACATGATTTCCCATCACAGATCTATAAATATGACACACCACACTAGTGAATGAAGAATACAAACCATAATATCTGGCTGTCTATTATTGATATATAGGAATGCTTGTGATTTTTGCACATTGATTTTGTATCCTGAGACTTTGCTGAAGTTGCTTATCAGCTTAAGGAGATTTTGGGATATGATGATGGGGTTTTCTAAATATACAATCATGTGATCTGCAAACAGAGACAATTTGACTTTCTCTCTTCCTACTTCTTCTTTACTTCTTTACTTCCCTTTACTTCTTTCTCTTGCCTGATTGCCCTGGTCAGAGCTTCCAATACTCTGTTAAATAGGAGTGGTGAGAGAGGGCATAATTATCTTGTGCCAGTTTTCAAAAGGAATGCTACCAGGTTTTGCTCATTCAGTGTGATACTGGCTGTGAGTTTGTCATAAATAGCTCTTATTATTTTGAGATGTGTTCCATGGATATCTAGTTTATTGAAAGTTTTTGGCTTAAAGATGTGTTGAATTTTATCAAAGGCTTTTTCTCCATCTATTGAGATAATCATTTGGTTTTTGTCACTTGATCTGTTTGTGTGATGGATTAGTTTTATTGATTTGTATATGTTGAACCAGCCTTGCACCCCAGGGATGAAGCTGACTTGATTGTGGTGGATAATATTTTTGATGTGATGCTGGATTCAGTTTGCCAGTATTTTATTGAAGATTTATGCATTGATGTTCATCAGGGATATTGGCTGAAAATTTTCTTTTTTTGTTGTATCTCTGCCAGGTTTTGGTATCGGGATGATGCTGGTCTCATAAAATGAGTTAGGGAGGATTCCCTCTTTTTCTGTTGTTTGGAATAGTTTCAGAAGGAATGGTACCAGTTCTTCTTTGTACCAATGGTAGAACTCGGCTGTGAATCCATTGGGTCCTGGGATGTTTTTTGTTGGTAGGCTATTAATTACTGCCTCAATTCAGAACTTACTATTGTTCTATTCAGGGATTCAATTTCTTCCTGGTTTAGTCTTGGGAGGATATGTCCAGGAATGTATCCATTTTTTCGTGATTTTCTAGTTTATTTATGTAGTGGTGTTTCTCTGAGGAAACTTTGTATATCTGTGGGATCAGTGGCAATATCCTCTTTTTTATTTTTATTGTGTCTTTTTTATTCTTCTCTCTTTTCTTCTTTATTAGTCTGGCTAGTGGTCTATCTATTTTGTTAATCTTTTCAAAAAAGAGCTACTGGATTCATTGATTTTTAAAGGGTTTTTGGTGTCTCTATGTACCATTCACAATTGCTACAAAGAGAATAAAATACTCAGCATTCCACTTACAAGGGATGTGAAGGACCACTTCAAGGAGAACTACAAACCACTGTTCAAGGAAATAAGAGAGAACACACACACAAAAAAAATCCCATGCTCATGTGGAAGAATCAATATTGTGAAAATGGCCATACTGCCCAAAGTAATTTATAGACTCAATGCTATCTCCATTAGCTTTCTCCACAGAATTAGGAAAAACTACTTCAAATTTCATATGGAACCAAAAAAGAGCCCATATAGCCAAAACGATCTTAAGCAAAAAGAACAAAGCTGGAGGCATCATGCTACCTGACTTCAAACTATACTACAAGGCCACAGTAACCAAAACAGCATGGTACTGATACCAAAACAGATATATAGACCAATGGAACAGAACAACGTCCTCAGAATTAACACCACATATCTACAACCATCTGATCTTTGACAAACCTGACACAAATAGGCAATGGGGAAAGGATTCCCTGTTTAATAAATGGTGTTGGGAAAACTGGCTAGCCATAGGCAGAAAACTGAAACTGGACCCCTTCCTTATACCTTGTATAAAAGATAACTCAAGATGGATTAAAGACTTAAAGGTAAGACCTAAAACCATAAAAACCCTGGAAGAAAACCTAGGCAGTACCATTCAGGACACAGGCATGGGCAAAAGCTTCATGACTAAAACATCAAAAGCAATGGAAACAAAAACCCAAATTGACAAATGGGATCTAATTAAACTAAAGAGCTACTGCACAGCAAAAGAAACCATCATTACAGTGACCCAGCAACCTACAGAATAGTAGAAAATTTGTGTAATCTATCCATCTGATAAAGGGTAAATATCCAGAATCTACAAGGAACTTAAACAGATTTACAAGAGAAAAACAAACAACCCTACCAAAAAGTGGGTGAAGGACATGAACAGACAATTCTCAAAAGAAGACATTTATGCAGCCAACAAACAAATGAAAAAAGTCTCATCATCACTGGTCATTGGAGAAATGCGAATCAAAATCACAATGAGATATCATCTCTTGCCAGTTAGAATGGCAATCATTAAAAAGTCAGAAAACAACAGATGCTGAAGAGGATGTAGAAAAATAGGAATGCTTTTACACTGTTCATGGGAAGTGTAAATTAGTTCAACCATTGTAGAAGACAATGTGGTGATTCTTTTAGGATCTAGAACCAGAAATGCCATTTGACCCAGGAATCCCTTTACTGGGTATATACCCAAAGGATTATAAATCATTCTACTATAAAGACACATGCACGTGTATGCTTATTGCAGCACTGTTCGTAATAGCAAAGACTTGGAACCAACTCAAATGCCCATCAATGATGGATTGGATAATGAAAATGTGGCACATACACACCATGGAATACTATGCAGCCATAAAGAATGAGTTCACGTCCTTTGCAGGGACATGAATGAAGCTAGAAACCATTATTCTCAGCAAAGTAACAAAGGAACACATGGACCAAGGAGGGGAACATCACACATTGGGGCCTGTCATGAGGTGGGGGGCTAGGGGAGCTAGAGCATTAGAAGAAACACCTAATGTAGATGACATGTTAATGGGTGCAACAAACCACCATGGCACATGAATACCTATGTAACAAACCTACACGTTCTACACATGTATCCCAGAACTTAGTATCTAATTTGCAACTGGACAAAATTCAATATTTTTCTATGATAAAGCCTCAACAAATTAATTTTAAAAGGAATATAACACAATACAATGAAGACCATATCTGACAATACCATAGCTGGCATCATACTCAATGTTAAAGTTAAAAACATTTTCTCTAAAATCAAGAACAAGACGAGAATGACTACTTTTACTGCCTCTATTCAATGTAGTCCTAGACACAGCAATTAAGCAAGAGAAAGAAATAAATGACATCATTGAAATCAGAAAAAGAAATGTTAAATTGTCTCTGCAGACACCATGATCTTATATTTAAAGATTTTTTAAATTCCACCAGAAAAATGGTTAGAACTAGTAAACTCAGTGAGTCTCAGAATATAAAATCAACATATCAGAAATAGTTGAGATTTTTTCACTAGGAAACTATCTGAAAAAGAAATGTAAAAAAATTCCATTCACAATAGCTGCAAAAAAGTGAAATACTTAGGCATCAACTTAGGCAGATTTGAAAGATCAGTACACTGAAAACTATAAAACATTTATGAAGGAAATTTAAGATGACCCAAACAAATGGAACAATATCCTTGGCTCATGGATTGAAAGCATTAATGTTGTTGAAGTTCACACAACCCAGTAATAAATAAACTAACTTTAGCTTCCTGTAACTTTTTTACTTTATAACTTTTTGAGTTTTTAAAAACTTCCTGATTCTTTTATAACATTTACCTTAAAGCCAAACACATTGTTCAACTATGTGGAAATATTTTCTTTCTTTAGATTTTTTTCTAAAAGCTTTTTCTATTTTTTAAAATTTCTATTTTATTTTTACTTTTAAAAAATTTTTGTTAAAGACTATGACACGAATACACACATTAGCCTAGACCTATACAGGGTCAGTATCATCAATTTCACTGTCTTTCACTTCCACATTTTGTCTCACTGCAAGTAACACATATGGACCTGTCATCTCCTATGCTAATGATGTATTCTTCTGGAATACCTCCTGAAGAAATAGCCAGAGGTCATTTTACAGTTAATTTTTGTTTTTAATAAATAGAAGAAGTACACTGTAAAGTAAGAATGGAAATTATAGTATAATAAATCCTAGGTGATACAAAATTTTCAGTTCAATAATAATCATATGAGATCACAGTGGTATATATAATATGTCTCATTGAAACATTGTTATGGGGTGCATGACAGTGCTTAAATATCATTATTGCTCTTAACGTCCCAATAATAAAATATTTCCAAATATCAAATGTATTTTAATGATTTTTAAGAGTTAAACCACTTGGTGTTTTTATAGTTGACTTAACCAGCCTCACATATTGAAATTAATTCTAAATGGCTCATCACAACCTCCGCCTTCTGGGTTCAAGTGATTCTTCTGCTTCTGCCTCCTGAGTAGCTGGGTTTATAGGCATGTGCCACCACACCCAGCTAATTTTTACATTTTTAGTAGAGAGGGGGTTTCACCATGTTGGTCAAGCTGGTTTTGGACTCCTGATCTCAGGTGATCCACCCACCTCAGCTTTCCAAAGTGCTGGGATTACAGGCATGAGCCACCGCACCCAGCCTATTTTTATTATATTATACTATTTTAATCTCTATTTTTAGTAAATATTAGAATATATTAATAAAAATATATTCATTTTGCTCTCAATTCAGGTAAATGCAGTTTACTAATCTAAGCAGTGTTTTAAAGTGAATGTGAGTAAATGCAATAGTTACAACTGATTCAATAATTAATTTGTCACAATTTTCCACTTTGTAAGATATGTTTGGTCCACAGGCACACTTGAGCTGTGCTCTGGAAAAACAAATGTTTGCAGTGTCGATGTGAAGGAACTTTACAGAAGTAGCAAATAGTGTGTCCTGTCCAAATGCCTGAAACTTATCATTTTTCCCTGTAGATCAGTCAGACTTCTAAATGCAAATCTTTGTCTGGAGTCTGTCTCTGACCACCTGAGTGATTACTTTCAGGAAAGTTTGAAAGTGCCAGGGGTTTAACTAATGACTGATATAATTTGGTGGATTAAAAAATTGAGTTCCTTCTTTCTCAGATAACATCACAATTAGTAGGGCTCCCACCTAGGTTGAATGAAAACTGCAAACAGGTAGAAGAAAATGCACTGGAAAAAGCAATATTTTTTGCCTTTGAGAATTTTCAGGGGTAGTAATTCTAAAAGTAGTGAAGTGAGTCCCTTTTTTTTTCTAAGCTATCATTATCATGCTGGGAGCGGGGACTTGGATAGTCAAGTAAGCCAAATAACAACGAAAGGGACAGTATGAAAGTCAGATGGACTTTTTATAAGCACTGAAAGATCTTTCCTTGAATAGCCAGAGAGCCAATTGTGATAGAAAATCAGGCTGAGGATATAACAGAAAAATAGCTAAAATTTTTTTTTTTTTTAAGACGGGTTTCACCATGTTGGTCAGGCTGCTCTTGAACTCCCAACCTCAGGTGATCTGCCCTCCTTGGCCTCCAAAGTGCTTGGATTACAGGTGTGAGCCACCTCGCCTGGCCAAAAATAGCTAAATTTCTAAACTGACTGAATTCATATCCTATGTGAGTCCCAATACTCTTAAGAGCCAGTCTCTTAAAAGCAAGGAGAGTTGCAGCGCATAAGATGAGAATACGTGAAACAGAAACTTTAATCTCCAGATTCCCTTGAAACCTCTGGCAAGCACAAATTTATTCCTTTTCCTTGCTGTAGAACAGTTTTCTTTTGTTTGTTTGGAGACTTTGCAGAGGATTACCTGAGTTGGATATCTTGCCAAAGGATGTTTGTTGTATTAAGAATTGTGAAGTGTCTGACATTTCTTCTATTTGCCAGCTACCATGTTAGTATACCACAGTTTTATGGATTCAAATAAAAAAACAGAAGACTCCTATTTCAGAAACAAAAGATAGTATTACTAACACCATGACAAACATCAGCATATTTGCCTTTTTTCCTTAGTATCACAAGATCCCACACACTTTTCCACTATTTGCATATATCAGCTACTGTTCAACAGACAGAATTGCAGAACATACCCTTCTTCTCTGAGCTAAGAAAAATGACACCTCCCAGGTTTAATCTGAAAATATGCACATGTATGTTATTGATGTAAAAACCAGTGGAAAAATATGTGAACACAGCATGGTGTCCAGCACTGTGATATGTGTGACTATCATTTACCTCCATGAATTATATTAGTTAAGATTAAGCTACGCTGTTGGTGATGAGGAAAAAAGTCCCCAAAAAAGTGCAGCTTAAAACAATAGAAATTTATTTATATCTAGAAAACAAGCTCAGATTAATGTAGTTTTGAGAGAAAGGCAAACCACCATGTTAGGTACTCAGAGAATCAGTATCAAGGTTTTTCTACCACTCCACCTTCTGTAATGTGGGTTTTGTCATTGTTGTTCCCTACTCTGACCACATCCCAGCTAGAAAAAGAATAAAGACAAGGGAGTAAGCAAAATAAACAAAGACTATTCACAAGCTTTTTCTAAAGAAAGATTCCGGAAACTGGCACACAATACTCCTACTTATTCCCAACTGGTCAGGACTTAGCCATATGTACCCATGTAGCTACAAAATAAGGTGGAGAGTGATTTCATTTTAGAACACCATGTACAAAGCTGAATATTTTGCCAAGGAGAAAGATGAAAAGAATGAACTTCAGAAACAGCTATCAGTTGCAATTCAAATAGCTGGTTTCCACTCCAACACCTCATTGCTTCATTCATCTAACCCACAGAGCCCAGCCTCACAACACACTTCCCAACCAATCACTGTATCTGTCTCAAAGCCTATTATATATAGCTTATCTAGGGTCTTTTCAATCAAATCTGGAAGTGGCTCCTCTTTGTCTGAGAAACTGCCATAACCAAGAGAACCCTAAGGAAACATAACAAGTAAATGTGATATATACTAGGATTCTGGACAGAAAAAGATAATCACATGAAAGTTAAGGAAATCCAAATAAATTATGGATTATAAGAAAATAGAGTATTAATAATTTTTCATCATTGTAAAAGCTGTGATATACTATTGTAAAATGTCAATATTAGAGAGAACCAGGTGTGGCATATATGTCAACCATCTGTGCTATCTTGTTATTTTCTATAAATTGAAAATTATTTAAAGAAATAAAGTCTATTTAAAATTATAGAAGGCTGGGTACAATGGCACACACCTGTAATGCTAGCACTTCGGGAGACTGAGGCAGGCGGATCATGAGGTCAGGAGATCGAGACCATCCTGGCCATGGTGAAACCTCGTCTCTACTGAAGTACCAAAAATTAGCCAGGCATGGTGGTGTGTGCCTATAGTTCCAGCTACTTGGGAGGCTGAGGCAGGAAATTGCTTGAACCCTGAAGATGGATGTTGCAGTGAGTCAAGATTGCACCACTGCACTCCAGCCTGGCAACAGAGCAAGACTCCACCTTAAATATATATATATATATATATATAGAAATTAGTAGGTGTTCAATAAGGACCTGCTAAGGTACATATGGATATGGAACATATTTTGAAGGTAAACCATAAATGTATTCCAGTTGATCAGAAATTTAGGAAAAGGAATCAAGGATAAATTATATGTGCATACTGTGAAAACCTGGAGAATGTGCCATTTAACAAAGTAGAGAGTAGGGGAGTATCTCATTGTAGGGACTGTTACTTGGAGTTCTCCTTAGACATTTTATTATTAGATACTCATTAGACATCCTAGTGGAGATGTTGTTTGGGTAGTTTGGTATCTGAGTTTGAAGCTCAAAGTCTTGAGTCCTCTGCGACTTTGCAGAATATAGCCCCACTCCTGGCTGCCTTCAAAGGCTGGTTTTGTGTATCTATGGCTTTTCCAGGCACATGGTGCAAGCTGTCAGTCGTTTTACCATTCTGTGCTCTGGTGGTCCTCTTTTCACAGGTCCACTAGGCAGTGCAGTGATAGAGACTCTATGTGGGAGCTCTGACCCCACACTTCTCTTCTGCACTGGCCTAGCAGAGGTTCTCCATGAGGGCCCTGCCCATGAAGCAAACTTCTGCCTGGGCATCCAGGTGTTTCCATACAACCTCTGAAATCCAAGGAGAGGTTCCCAAACCTCGATTCTTGACTCCTGTGCACCTGCAGTCTCAACACCACATGGAAGTTGCCAAAATTTGAGGCTTACACTCTCTGAAGCAACAGCCTGAGCTGTACCATGGCTTTTAGTCTGGCTAAAAGAGTGGCTGAGACAAAGGGCATCAAGTCCATTGACTGCACACAGCAGAGGAACCCTGAGCACAGCCCATGAAACCATTTTTCCTCCTGAACCTCCGGGCCTGTGATGGGAGAAGCTTCTGTGAAGTCCTTTGACATGCCTTGGAGACATTTTCCCCATTGTCTTTGCTGTTGACATTCTGCTCCATGTTATTTATGCAAATTTCTGCTGCCAGCTTTTCTTTTCTATCACATTTTCAGGCTGCAAATTTTATAAACTGTTTATGTTCTGTTTCCCTTTAAAAACTGAATGTCTTTAACAGCACCCAAGTCACATCTTGAATGATTTGCTGCTTAGAAATTTCTTCTGCCAGACAACCTAAATCATTTCTCTACAGTTCAAAGTTCCACAAATCTCTGCAGCAGGGGCAAACTGCCACCAGTCTTGTTGCTGAAACAACAAGAGTCTCTGTTGCTCCAATTTCCAACAGTGTCCTCATCCCCATCTGAGACCACCTCAGCCTGGATTTCATTGTCCTTATTATCAGCATTTTGGTCAAAGCAATTGAAGTCTCTAGGAAGTTCCAAACTTTCCCACATTTTTCTGTCTTTTTTGAGCACTGCAAACTGTTCTAAACTCTGCCTGTTATCCAATTCCAATGTTGCTTCCATATTTTCAGGTATCTTCTCAACAGTGTCCCACTCTACTGGTACCCATTTACTGTATTAGTCTGTTTTCACGTGGCTGATAAAGATATACCCAAGACTGGACGATTTACAAGAGAAAACTGCCTCTTAATGAACATACAGTTTCACATGGCTGGGGAGGCCTCACAATCATAGTGGAAGATGAAAGCATGTCTCACGTGGTGGTAGATAAGAGAAAAGCTTGTGCAGGGGAACCCCTCTTTATAAAACCATCAGATCTACTGAGACTTATTCACTACTATAAGAACAGCACAGAACAGATTTGCCCCCATGATTCAATTACCTCCTACCTCCCACCAGGTTCCTCCCACAACACATGGGAATTCAAAATGAGAAACGGATGGGAGCACAGCCAAACCATATCACATGGCAAGAAATGTGCGTGGCCTCTAAGACATGAGAGTAAAACCAAACTGATGATCAACAAGTAATCAAGCTATCTGTCTTACAACTGCCAGAAACAAACTTTTGACAATTTGAGTATACTTGAAATTGATTCTTTCTCAATGCCTTTAAGATAACACAGTGCAAGTTATTATACTCTAAGGTTACCCTGTAAGTCTTTGATCAGAGAAATCTGTTAAACTGTGACAAGACCTTTAACATACAGAAACTGAGAGATAATAAATAGGTGCTGTTTAATTGTCTATACAGATGTTCACTTGTTATGGAGCAAAAGAGTACTAACATATTTGTCTCCATAATTCTTCTCAATATTCAATGTTAGGAATAATATTGTCATAGTACCTGGGAAATCAAATTTCTGATTTCATATCCTTAATATGTGAACTTAATAGTGATTGGTAATTAGTTAACTTTAAAAATATTAGAGATATGTTTTAATAAGTTAATGACAAGTAGAATTTACTGCATGCATTATGCTATTTGTTTCTATATATTCTAGAGTTCTACATAATTAATCACTCACTAGTTGGGAGCCTCATTACTTAGTATGTGAATCACTCTATGCATAAAAGCATTGCATTAATGATACAGGATTCTTGGGGTGTCCCTTTACCGACCAGAAACCTCTGTGGTCACTGGCACCTTTGACTGAGTTTTGCTCCGGCCTGCAGGGTTCATTCTGCCCACTCAGCCTGGCAGACTGTGCTCAGCTCCTGCTACTGGCCTGGATCCCATGTCTGCCAAGGTCAAGCCAGGCATGAAGCAGCAAGGAATGTATGAAGGAGCATGGGGTCTGGCCACTGAGCACAGCTAGGCACAGTGGCTGTGAGGGGACAAGGAGTCCCAGGCATTGCCACAGGCACTGGCTCCCTGCAAGGCTGTGGCTACACCAGGTGTACCATAAGCAACTTCCATAGCTGACACCAGGAAATGCAGTGGCACTCAGAAGCTTGGAGATGCCAGAAACTGCAGAACCCTAAAGCGGGTGTCACAGCCCTGGCTCAGGGAGCTCCTAGGTCTGGTCTCTCCAAATGGCTGCAGCTCTTCTCTCTTTCTCTCTTCTTGTTGCCTGCAATTTGGCAAGTGAGGAACGTGTTTCAGCCCTATTTGTATTACAGCTCTTTTAGCCCCACTACTGAGCGTGTCCCAGGTTCTGTTTGTGTGTCCAGGAAGAATGAAGTACACAGACAAGTGGAGGGTGAACAAGATGAAAGGAGCTATAGGTCATTTCATCATTATCAGAGAGGAGAGGGTAGCTCCTCTCTAAGGGTAGTTCATCCCATCAACTCTTCAGCTCTCAGCAGAGAGGGTAGCTCCTCTCTGCAGCTGGTCATCATGTCATCTCCTGCAACCTCTCCTTGAGTCTGGCTGAGTCTGGGGGTTTCTGTGAGCCTCAGAGGAGAGGAAGTATTTGGTGATTGGATTATAGGCCGCCATTGGCAGGTCCAGGGAAAACCAATGCAAGATCCCCCTCCAGACTGCAGGATGGCACATCAGCCCCCAGGCTTCAGGCCCTACCTGGCCTGAAGATGGGCTTCACCAGGACTGCCCCCTTCCACTCAGGAGCCTGTCTGCCTCCTGCCCGTTCATGGTGCCCAGGCTGTTCACATCAAGGGATGCCTGCATGCTAGTACTGGGCTGTCCTCAGCACCTCCTTGCCCTCCCTCTCCTGCTTGTCAATGATCAAAGTCTACAGAGGCCTGAGGTGGCAGGGGGCTGGTATGTTAACACTGCCCTGAGCATGTGCACATCCAGCCTGGCTCAGACAGAGCCTGGGCTTGCCCCGACTTTGCTCTGAGATCAGAGTCGGGGCTGACAGTGGAGAGAAGCCAGGGAGCAGGAGCAGGCACTTTCAAGTCTGCAGGGGAAGGCGGGAGGCCTTCCTGGGCCTTGAAGAGTGCGGAGATGCCTGGGTGGCTACAGCGGCACCCAGGGAGCTCCCACCCTACCAACCCAGAAGGAGTGGGTTCCTGCTTGTCCCAAGCTCCCGCCAGTTTCTTGGAGTGTGCAGCCCCAGCTGGGCCTCACCACAGCTTGAGTCGGGGGGTTTCATGTCCTCTCTGGGCCTGGGCTATCATATGAGACTGGGGTGATGTTGCTGCGAGTTCTTTCTGTGGCCCAAGTGCTCAGGAGTGGCCTGGGTGTCCCCCTCTACAGGCTCATGGCCCTGCTGGAAGGGTGCCTCTAGGAGCAGGCTGTGGGCCCTGGGCCCCACCATGGGGAGTGTAAGGCTCAGTGGTTACCTCCGTGTGGGGCAGATACTAGGGATGCAGCCCTGGGCAGAACTGCACAGAGCCTCTTCTTGAGGTGCAGGAACTTGGTGCTGTTGATGGGTTGGGCGCAGTGCCTTCTTCCTGGCTGGGTTCTTTGGCCAGGGCTACCTCCGCTTCCCACACAGGCCTCTGAAGCACAGCTCCAGTTCCATGTTTCACGGCTAGCCCCTGAGCTCCATGTGCAAAAGCAGCCCTTCCCTGGGCCCAGCTCAGCCTTGGGCCCCTCTCTGTCCACTCCTCCACGGCCAACCACACTGCTTTCCTGTCGGGGGATGGCTGGGCCCAGACCCACCACAGCTGCTTCCAGAGGTGGGTTTCTAGGGCAGCAGACCCTAGGGGTGAGCTCTGGGGAATACCTGCCTTGGCGTCTGAACCTGAGGACTCCCAGCCTGGGCCTTTATCCCACTGCAGCTGGAGTCACGGCAGCAGCTGCTTCAGAGGGGCTGCCACTACCATCATTAACAGGAATTGTTATCCATTGCTAATAAAAGTAATATCTTGGTAATTAACTAAAAAATTAAAAGAGACAGTACAAAATCAATTAGTATTTAATTACCCAAAAAATTAAATTTTAATATATCAGTTCAAAGTAATGAACAAACAAACCTATTCTCTCCACCTGAGAAATTTGGCTATTTTACAAGAAATATAGGTATGATAACTAAAGATAATGGTTGAAATCTACAGTTAAATATTCAAGTTATATATGGATACAATCTCTTTGTCTTTCTTCACTCATATTCAACTTTCTTAATGACTCTTCAAATAAAAAATATTATTGAATGCTTACTAGGTACCAAACACTGAGATGTATTATGTTTGTTTCAGAATTTAGAAATGAATCAGTTTGTACACCGTGTCTATGTCTCTTTGTGTGTTGGAGATGGGAGGGTGATTGGAGGTGGGGAATGTGGTGGATATGTCTCAGTATATTTTAAAATTGGCATCTATAATTGTCCTTGTTAGACAACGTAAATAAATCCCTTTTACTCATTGACTTGGGCTGCATGTTGGAATCTTGTTTCAGCAGTTTATTCTTACCTGTATTCTATGTGAATTCATGTTGTTTGAAGGTCTGATACCCTGATTTTCTAGAATAAGAATTCACTTTTGCTCTATTCATATCTTTCTTGATAAGTTCATCTCTTCCAATAAAAATAGTTTCTAGATGTACTCTGCTTGAAGATTTAAAAATTTTAACAGATAAAAATATGTGTTTAGTGCACAATATGATGTTTTGAAATATATTTACATTGTGAAATGAGTGAATACACCTAATTAACATATGCGTTACCTCACATAGTTTTCAGTTTTGTGATGAAAACATTTTACATCTCTCAGCATTTTCAAGAATACAATGTATTAAATATAATGGAATGATTAAATTAACTCCTCTTATCAAAACCTATTTGTATTTAAAATATTGTATCATTTAACTAACATCTCCTAAACCCTCCCCTGCTACCCTACCTTCAACCCCAGCTCCCGATAACCATCATTTTATTGTCTAATTCTACAAGACCAGCTTTCTTAGGTTCTACATATGAGTGAGATCATATGATATTTGCCTTTTTGTGCCTGGGTTATTTCACTTAGCTCAATATCCTTCAAGTGAATCCATGTTGCAAATGACAAAATTTCCTTCCTTTTTATAGTTAAGTGGTATTGCATTGTGGCTTTATAGTTTTATAACAGTATTTCCTATATATACATATGACATTTTTAAATCCATTCTTTTACTAGTGCACACTTCAGTGAATTCCATACCGTGATTATTGTGAATAATCCTACTTGCAAATTTAAATAGCTTAAATTTTGTTATTCCATGGCTCAACTACTGCTAAAATCCAATTTATGTAACATTCATTTTTATTTTAAAATGATCACTTTCCACTGGATGTTTGTATGCTGAATTACATAATTGGTAACAAATAATTTGAGCATCTTTTGCATTTTACTCTATTCACTGAATACTTGGCCTCCCTGTATCAATCTCCTCTAGTTATTGGCCTCAAATAAGTCTTTCTTTTGGTCTTTTAAATACTAGGAGGAAATGTCTGTCTGCTTTTTTTTCTTTTGTCTGGTAAAAATAATTAAGTCTACACAAAAGTCAAATTAAAATTTTTTTTTGCTGATATGGTCTTTGAATGTATTACCTTTTGAAATAATCTCAATTTCCCACTCCAAGCTATTGGATAAGTGGGCAAAACCATTGCATTACGTGGATTGATTCAGAAATTTATATTTTTCTTTCTATTTAATGTAAAAAACGTAAATTTTCACAGCTCTAAATCCTATTTGACATGCTGTGAGTTACATTTACACACTGCAAACACAAAGGTAACAAAAAATTTGGTCATTAAAGTTATCTAATTTGAAAATGATTCCAAATTTATTTTTGAAAAATAAACATAAAGGTAACCAAATGCATTCTTCATAGCTACTTGTTGTTTTATGGTCTTGGAGTCTGGTAAAACTGATTTGAATAAAATTATTTATTAGAAATTTAAACTCATTCCACTCCTGAATAACCAGTTTTAATTATATTTTTTAATTCATTGGATATTAGCTTTAAAATTTATTTTAAAAAAGTGACTTGATATTTTCAAAATATTCAACACGTATACAATATTTAACTACTTATCCTGTTATGGCAAATTAAATATGCAATATAATATAATGAAATAAAAGTTAATACCTACTCTAAGACAATCATATGTATTGCATACTGGCATTGTATATAACAAAATAGATAAATGATTTAAAATTTTGTTTAAGTGTTGAACATTCAAAAACTTTCAAAGCCTATTAAGGTAATTTTTCTGTCACAAATAAGTGAATCTAAAACAATCTTAATCTCACTGAAGCTCTCAATTTGTGGAAGGCATTTTTCTCCATCTGAAAGTAAAATGCCTTTCTATTTTACCTACTTACAATTTGATTCCCAACTGAAAATTTATTATGGTCCTATGTCCTTATGATTTTTTATTTTCATTAGAGATCATTATACTACTGAGAAATTACCATAACTCAGAGATAATACAAACAGGTTCTTGTCAGCCTTCATTACATTTCATTGTGTTTTTAAATTAATGTCTGTACACTGAGATCAATTAACATTTTTTGAGCAAATACTTTCTGCACAACAAATTACATTTAAATCATCTTGTGCATAGGTTATTGTCATAAAGTATAATTTAAGAAAATTCTTATCACTGCTTGGTTATGATGAAGTGAAAAGTCTGATAAATATTAGCCCCTACAAATGATAAGAATATAGGAAATGAAAGTTCTCTTTAAGGTGTTCAAATGTTTTAGAATGGATTTTATATTCTAAGGATGGATGTGATAGCATAAACTAAGGCAGATGCTTAAATAATAATGGGGAACATAATAGTGTGGATGAGTGCATTGAGTATCTGAAACATTTTGCATGATCACTAGCATAGCTTTCTCTCAGGCAGTAGTATCTCTAACACAAAATTCGAAGAGTTATTTTTTTCAGATGGATAAAATCAAGTATGAACATATATTTTCATACATTGAATTAGAGAACGAAATATTCAAACTGGGAAACAACCTTTGTCTCTTCTCTCCAATAAGCAGATGTTTCAAACACATTTGGAGAGTTATAAACAACCTTAAGAAAATAACACCTCAGTTTTTCACACACCTTAGCTTTTCACAACGATCTTCATCATTGAATACCAAGTTAAAGTTCTGAAGATAGTTTTGAAAAATGCTTTTTCCTTTGGCCACAGGAGTAGATACTGAGAGCAACCCTGAGAATGATTCTGGATAAAAGTCTTTGTAAAATCACTTAAAATATTAGTTTGGTTCAGCCTTGGGTTGGCTCCACTTAGAACTTCATGTTAAGGGAAAATTGCACCCCTTTCTAATATTAAAATTCACACACACACACAAATGTACATAAAGCTGCAACATACTTTCTACAACTATCATAGGACTCCCCAAGTTATCACCGGCACCAGCGTTTATAAAGGGAAGATATTGACTGGCTCATTGGAGACATTTACAATTTCAGTCTTTTGGGGAGAGCTTTTTAAAATCCTGGTTCTAAATTCAGTGTCTGTTAGTTAAGTTTTTATTCAGAACTATGCTCTCTGGTAGTTTGCACATTTGTTAGCTTCCCAGCACAAACACAAAAATGTTGTAAGTTCTTTATGGGATAATCTGATATAATCTAGACACATGTTGCTGTCTTTCCTAAGGACAGGATGACCTTTGTAGAAAACTTTATATGAGTACTGCATTTGGCTAAACTGTATTGTTACTTCAGATATCAATGGTATAAATGCATAATTATCAACATGTTACATGGAAATATTGAGTATATATACCTTTATTAAAGAATTGATTGCAAATCTCTGTATGATGATATTTAATATTGCCCCTGAAAAAAATGGAAATTTTAGAAAAAACTATAAGAATTTAGGTGACATAAGTGTGGAAAATGTTATGTTGAAGAAAATGTTATATTTCTTTCCATGGGAATGGCTCACACTTCTTGGGTGACAAAAAGTGGTTAGTGTGAGCCATTCCCACGGAAAGAAATAAAGATGATGAGTGACTACACCTTCAGCTGAAACATTCAGGTGCACTCATTGGGGTTAGCTAAGGAAACAGCAGAGAAAGGATAGGAACAAAACAGGGTAACTGTCCACCTGGGAGTAACATGTAGCCAGGAGAGGCTCCCTTACCCAGGGAAATGGTGAATGAGTGGGAGACCCTGGGGTCCCACACTTCTTCCATGGATCTTAGCCACCTATGAACCCATTTCACCAGAGCCTTCAGTCTGACATGCAGAACTACATAGTGTCTTAGTAGAGCTGCTGCTCAGGCACATGCAGAAACCCAGGAGCCCTGGATCTCTGGGCAACCAGGCAATAAGTAGCTAGAGCTCTGGCAAAGGGGGAGATTAGCCTTCCTTCCATTACTCCAAGAAAGGGGCTGAGTACAGGGTGCTGAGCAGCGATGACCTGTAGACCTCACTTCTATGGTACCTTATAGACCAAGACCCACTGACCTGTGATTCTAGCCACTCACCATGGTGTTCTCAGGCCTTCACCCACTCTGTGTTTCCCTGAGATGGAGCTCACAGAGGGAGGGGTGGGCTGTAATCTTTTCCATTTCACAGCCTTTCCCTTTGCTGCCTCCAGGCTCTGGAGTGTCCCAAGGGGAAGGGGGGCTGGTGCAAATCTTTAGCACAGTGCAGCCACCACACACAAAAAAGTGATGGGAATGTCCTTCACACAGGTGCCAGAATTCACTTCTCCTTACTGGGAAGAGTCTCTTGACCTGGGACCCCACCACAACCTAAATGCCCCTACCTGATCACCTAAATCAGAGGTGGCTCAACATTTCTCTGAAGAGGAAATCACAGAGTCAACCTACAGCTCCTCCATTATTGCAGCTGCAGTTGTAATACCCTAACCACCCTCCAGCTGAGGAAGGAAGAAAGGGCTTAGTCACTACACTGGCATTTCTAGCACAGAGCAGCCACCATACTTCAGGGAGACCAGTCCTTTTACCCTGCGAAACCCCACTCCCCACATTCAACCAGGCAGGCCCCCAGCTCAGGACTGCAGAACAGAGACCCTACAGGCTGAGCATACCCACTGCTAGTGGCTCTGAGTTTCACAGGGGAGAGGCTCCCAGAGGAACCAACAGCCCCTCTGCCAGTGCCACAACAGTGGTTCTGCTCCTGTTGCCCTGGCTCTGGGGAAGAAACAAAACTTGAGGGATACACCAGAGCTTAGAGTATGCCTCAACCACCATAAGAGGGATGAGTCTCTCCTTCCTGTGAGCCCTTGAGCCATGCTCCCTAACAAGTAGAAATCCCAGCGCTGGCTAGCAGTACAGCTGCCTTACCTCCTGGCTGAACACTCTCAATAGCAATATCTCTGTGTCTGTCAGAGGTGGAGCTCCCAGGGCAACCAAAAGCCCTTCCATCACTGCCTCTGCTGTTCTTAGAAGGAACAAAGACCCTAAGTTGTATACCCAGACCTCCAGCAAGCTGCAGTAATCCTAAGGAGATGAAGCCAGTCTGTCTCCCACAGATCCCAACCACTCCCTCTGCTTGGCAGCAGGCAAGTTGCCCTCCTCAAGAAAAGATAAAGAAAAGGAATGAACAAAAATATGTGATTATGTAAAGAAATATGTGATTATGTAAAGAGACCAAATTTATGAATCATTAGTGTCCCTGAAAGAGACAAAGAGAAAGCAAGCAACATGGAAAACGTATTTCAGAATATCATTCATGAAAACCTCCCTAACCTCACTAGAGAGGCCAGCATTCACATTCTGGAAATGCAGAGAACTCTTGCAAAATACTATTCAAGACAATCATCCCAAAGACACATAATCATCAGATTTTCTAAGATCAAAATGAGAGACAAAATGTTAAAGGCAGATAGAGAGAAAGGGCAGGCCACTTACAAAGGGAACCCCATGGAGCCAGGAGAGGCTCCCTTACCCAGGGAAATGGTAAATGAGTGGGAGACCCTGGGCTCCCACACTTCTTCCCCGTAAGGCTAACAGTAGACCTTCAGCAGAACTGTATAAGCCATAACAAATTGGGGGACCATCTTCAATATTTTTAAGGAAAAATATCTCCAACCAAGAATTTCATATCCAACCAATTTAAGCTTCATTAGTGAAGGAGAAATAACATCATTTTCAGACAAGCAAATGCTTAGAGTCTTTGTTATCACCAGACCTGCCTTGTAAGAGCTCCTGAAAGAGGCACTAAATATGAAAAGGAAAGATGGTTATCAGCCAATACAAAAACACACTGAAGTACACAGATTAATGACAATATAAAGCAACCACACAAACAAGCCTGCATAACAAACAGTGAATAACATGATGACAGGATCAAATTTACACATATCAATGCTAATCTTGAATGTAAATGGGCTAAACACACCAATTAAAAGGCACAGAGTGACCAGCTGGAAAAATGAGCAGGACACAGTGGTTAGCTGTTTCAAGAGACCCGTCTCACATGCAATGACATCTAGAGGCTTGAAATAAGGGGATGGAGAAAAATCTACCAATTGAATGCAGGGATTGCAATCCTAATTTCAGACAAAACAGACTTTAAACTAACAAAGATTAAAAAAAAGACAAAGAAGGGCATTACACAATTGTAAGGGGTTTAATTCAACAAGAAAACCTAACTATCCTAAATATATATGCACTCAACACAGGAGCACCCAGATTCATAAAGCAAGTTCTCAGAGACCTATGAAGAAGCTTATGCTGCTGAATGATAACATGGGAGAATTCAACACCTCACTGACAGTATTAGGTCACCAAGACAGAAAATTCACAAAGACATCCAGGACTTGAACTCAAATTTGATGAAATGGACCTAATAGACATCTAAAGAACTCTTTAACCCAAAGCAACAGAATATATATTCTTCTTAATACCAAATGGCACATCCTCTAAAATCAACCATAAAATCTAACATAAAAGAATCTTCAGCAAATTCAAAAGAACTAAAATTATACCACCACACTCTTGGAACACAGCACAATGAAAATATAGTTCTATACAAAGAAAGTCACTCAAATCATACATTTATAAGGAAATTAAACACCCTGCTCTTGAGTAACTTTTGGACAAATAATGAAATTAAGACAGAAATCAAGAAGTCGTTTGAAGCTAATGAGAACACAGATACAATGCACCAGAATCTCTGGCACTGCTAAAGCACTGTTAAGAGGAAAATTAAACCTAAACTTCCACATCAAAAAGTTAGAGAGATCTCAAATCATCCATATAAAATCACAACTGGAAGAACTAGAGAAGCAACAGCAAACCAACCCAAAAGCTAGCAGGAGATAAGAAATAACCAAATCAGAGCTGAACCAAAGGAGATTGAGACACACACAAGCACAAAAATTCAAAAGATCCATGCATCCAGGAGTTGGTTTTTTGAAAAAATTAGTAAGATAGCTAGGTCACTAGCTCTACTCTTAAAGAAGAAAAGAAGGAAGATCCAATTAAACACAACTAGAAATGACAAAGAGCCTG
>CAUYQU010065105.1:0-11088 GCA_963574635.1 Cheracebus regulus | reverse complement strand
ATCAAGGGAACAAGGCCTGATGGAGAACGAGTGTGTTCCATTAACAGATTTAGGCTTCAGAAAGTGGATAATAAGGAACTTTTGTGAGCTAAAAGAACATGTTCTAGCCCAATGTAAAGAAAGTAAGAACCTTGAAAAAAGGTTTGACAAAATGCTAATGAGAATAGATAATATAGAAACAAATATAAGTGAATTAATGGAACTGAAGAACACAATACGAGAACTTTGTGAAGTATGCACAGGTTTTAATAGTTGAATTGATCAAGCAGAAGAAAGGATATCAGAGGTCGAAGACCTACTTAATGAAATGAAACGAGATGATAAGATTTGAGAAGAAAGAGTAAAAAGGAATGAGCAAAGTCTCCAAGAAATATGGGATTACATGAAAAGACCAAATTTATGACTGATAGGTGTACCTGAATGTCATGAAGAGAATGAATCCAAGTTGGAAAATATTCTTCAGAATATTATTCAGGAAAATTTTCCTAACCTAGTAAGGCAGGACAATACTCAACTCCAGGTAATCCAGAGAATACCACAGAGATATTCCTCAAGTAGACCAACTGCAAGACACATAATCGCTAGATTCACTAGGGTTGAAATAAAGGAGAAAATTCTAAGGGCAGCTAGAGAGAAAGGTCAGGTTACCCATAAAGGGAAGCCCATCAGACTTACAGTGGACCTCTCAGCAGAAACCCTACAATCTAGAAGAGAGTGGGGGTCAATATTCAGTATCCTCAAAGAAAAGAATTTTCAACCCAGAATCTCATATCCTGCCAAGCTAAGCTTCATAAATGAAGGAAAAATAAAATTTTTCACGAATAAGCAAGCATTCAGAGATTTAATCACCACCAGGCCTGCTCTACAAGACCGTCTCAAAGAAGCACTACAAACAGAAAGGAACAACCAGTATAAGTCATCCCAAAAACTTACCAAAATGTAAAGAGTATCTCCATGATGAAGAATTTACATCAACTAATGGGCAAAATAGCCAGCTAGTATTAAATAACAATATTGAACTCATAAATATTAATTTTAATCCTAAATTTAAATGGATTCAATGCCCCAGTTAAAGATACAGACAGCAAATTGAATAAAAAGTTAAACTCCATCGGTACATTGTATCCAGTTCTAACTCACAATGACACACAAAGACTCAAAATAAAGGGATGGAGGAAGATTTACCAATTAAATAGAGAGAAGGGGAAAAAAAAAACAGGAGTTGTAACTTTTGTCTCCGACAAAATAGATTTTAATAGTAACAAAGACTAAAAGAAACAAAGAAGGATATTATATAATGGTAAAAGGATCAATGTAACAACAGGAGTTAATGATTACAAATATATACGTACCTAATATAAGAGCACCCAGATACATAAGACAAATTTTGACTTATAAAGAGACTTGGACTCCCGCACAATAATAGTGGGAGATTTTTATATCACATTGTTAATATTTGATGGATCAATTAGATAGAAAATTAATAGGGACATCTGTGATTTGAATTTAGATCTGGAATAAGTAAACTTAGTGAATATTTATAGAATTCTCCACCCCAGGTCTATAGAACATACATTTTTCTCAGTATCATATTACACCTATTCTGAAAGTGACTACATAATTGGAAGTAAATTACTCTTCAGCATTTGCATAGTATCTCAAAGACTTAAATGAAATATTGGTTGGCTGTTTGTTATTTTCTTCCCTTACTCCTTCCTGTTTCTGTTGTTAAGTATAATTAACGGTATAAAAGAGGTTTTTAATACCTTTTTAAGATTGCATTCCAGCCTGGGCAATAGAGCAAGAATCCTGTTCTCTCTCCCCTTTTTCCAATAAAAAAAAAAAAGAAAGAAAAAGAGTATCTGTCCATTTAAGGATTGTAGTCATCTTTTTTGCTTTTCCTCCTTTTTTTGAAGTTGCCATAAATATGCACATAATTCAAAATTCCTTAAGTATTAGGGAGCATGTGTTAACTTACCCTCCTCCTAGTATTCTTATATTATTAAAATTACATCTTAAATATAATTTACGTTTTTGTTTTTAATTTTTTAAATTATTATTATTTTTATTTTTATGGTCACATAGTAGGCATATTTTTACAGGGTGCATGAAATATTTTGATACAGGCATACAATATGTAATAATCATATCAGGGTAAATGGGGTATCTATCAACTCAAGTATTTATTATTTTTTTGTTATAAGCATTCCAATTATACTTTTTTAGTTACTTTTTAAATGTACAATAAGTTACTGTTGACTGCAGTTATCTTGTTGAATAAAGAGCAAATACTAGATCTTTATTTATTCTAACTATATTTTTTATACCCATTAATTATTCCTATTTCCTCTCCTTCCCAAGATGTACTTTGATTAATGAATAAACAAATGAGACTCCAAACCAAGTGCTCAGTTCTAAGTGTGTTACTCCAATGTATTATTGACTTAAATATGACCATCCATTTCATAAAGGAAAAGATTAAGGACAATAAAGGTAGTAATTCATGATCAGAGATGAAGAACATGGCAGGCATAAATTCATACCTGGCAGCTGATAAAAAGTTAATGGATAAAAAGAAAAAACAACCACTCATTTTCTATTTCACCTTGTGTTTTCTCCCTAGGTGATGATTATCAGATTGTAAAAGCTAAAACAAAGGCTTTCGTTAAGTCTTGGATAAGGGAGAATTTTATGAGAACTCCTGGCTGCCAGAAACACTGACATAATTGAGCCACTCTCTAAAATTCTTGTGAACAAGGAGATAAGTATTGGGCGAGGATGGGCAAATGGGAGATTCTGAGTAACAGAAAGACATTGTTAATACATTTATTCAACAAAAACTTACTGAGAGCCTTCCTATAAAGAGAAATTAGACATGGTTCCTAGAGAAGGGAGACGCTCAACAGATAATATAGTAAAACTTTGGAAAGTGCAATGATACTGATTTGTATAGGACATGATCAGTCAACCAGAGCTGTTATAAGCATGGGTTTATAAGTCAAACAGGCTAGAAGATGATATTGTTTCTGCCATTTACAATCCATGTGGATCTGGAAAAATAATTAAACTACTGTGACCTTCATCTTCCATCTGGGAGTAAAATCAACTTCATAGGCTTGTGGTAGAAGTTCAGTGAGATAATGTAAGTAAAGCACTTAACACAATGCCTGGCTTAGAGGATACACTCAATAAAATGATAATAATTGGGAGTTATTATTATATCTATAAAGCATGTATTGGTGATGTTAATCCAAGGGAAAATTCCAAAACTGATTGTCAAATAATCCTTTTTTCAGCAGCTAAAAAGAAAGCATGTGACCAAGGACAGCTATAATGGGTTCAATAACAAATCAGCTACAATTAACCTCATTTCTTTTTTGACCTAGTTACCCCCACATCTACTTATTAGCAAGTCATAAGAAAAAAAGGTAAGTAGGCAAAGTGCTAGTAGGTTTAGCAGGGCACACAGTAAAATCTCTTCAACCACTCCATGAAGTGTGTGGGAAACCCAGGGGCCAGTGATGAACAGCCAGGTGGATCTGCATGTGGTTGATTGCTCTCACCAAAGAGGGTGTAAACCTGGAGGGCAGAGGATAGGACAACTGTGCTGGCCTTCCAGTTCAAAAATTTCATGAACAAATTAGAAAAGAGCACTAATTTGGTTTGGTTCTGTGTCTCCACCCAAATCTCATATCAAATAATAATTCCCAATGTTGAAGAAAAGGCCTGGTGGGAGGTGATTAAATCACGGGAGTAGATTTCCTCCCTGCTGTTCTCATGATAAGAGTTCTCATGAGATGTGGTTGTTTGAAAGTGTATAGCACCTGCCCTGTCACTTGCTCTCTTCCACTGAAGATGTGATTGCTTCCCCTTTACCTTCTGCCATGATTATCAGTTTCCCAGGATCTCCCCAGCCATGCTTCCTGTAAAGCCTTCAGAACCATGAACCAATTAAACATTTTTTCTTTATAATTACCCAATCTCAAGTAGTTCTTTATAGTAATGTGAGAATGGGCTAATACAAGCACTGATGGCAGTCTGAAAAATGTGACTTCTCACTAGATAAAATAAGTCATCTATCTCTTGTTGGATTGAAGACCAAAAGGAGCTCTCTCTACAGGCCAGAAAAATGGCTTTAGGACCCTCAAATTTTTTTCTAAATTTAATCTTCAAAGTAGATGTGGTTATCATAGACTATGTTGTCTGAATTCACAGAGAATACAATAAAGTGTAAGTGCTCTGCTCCATAATAAAAGCAAGGAAATGGTAAACTACCCATCTAACTATATATGTAGGGATATGTTGCTTCTATAGAAAGTGAAGACTAGGCATAGCGGCTCATCACTGTAATCCCAACACTTTGGGAAGCTGAGGCATTATAATCACTTGAGCCCAGGAGTTCAAGACCAGCCTGGGTAACATGGCAAGCCCTGTCTCTCTAAAAAATAAAAATAACTGGGCGTGGTGGCTCACTCCTGTAATCCCAGCACTTTGTGAGGCCAAGGTGGGTGGATAACAAGGTCAAGAGATCAAGACCATCCTGGCTAATATGGTGAAATCTCTTCTCTACTAAAAATACAAAAATTAGCTAGGCGTGGTGGTGCACACCTGTGGTCCCAGCTACTTAGGAGGCTGAGGCAGAAGAATCACTTGAACTCAGGAGGCAGAGGTTGTAGTTAACCAAGATTATGCCACTGCACTCCAGCCTGACAACAGAGCAAGACTCTGTCAAAAAAATAGTAATAATAAATAAAATATAAAAAGTAAAAAAGCATCCAGGTGTGGTGGTACGCACCTAAAGTCCCATCTACTCAGGAGGCCAAGGGAGAAGGACCACTTGAGCTCAGCCCAGGAGTTCAAGGCTGCAGTGAGCTATGATCATGCCACTGCACTCCAGCCAGGGTGACAGAGCAAGACATTGTCAGAAAAAGAAAGAAAGACAGACAGAATGAAAGGAAGAAAGGAAGAAAGAGAAAGAAAGAAAGAAAGAAAGAAAGAAAGAAAGAAAGAAAGAAAGAAAGAAAGAAGAAAGAAAGAAAGAAAGAAAGAAAGAAAGAAAGAAAGAAAGAAAGAAAGAAAGAAAAAGAAAGAAAGGAGAGAGAGTGGGAGAAAAAAGGAAAGAAAGTATGAGAGAGAGAGAGAAAAGAAAGAAAGGAGGGAGGGATTGAGGGAGGGAGGGAAGGAAGAAAAAGAGAGAAGGGAGGGAGGAATGAAAGGAGGGAGGAAGAGAGGGAAGAAAGAAAGAGAAAAAAAGAAAGAAGAAAAGAAAGATGTAGAATTGTAAATCATACAGCTTGTGGCTATGTTACATTAAATATACATATGACATAATACGAATTAAACTCAGTTGCTTGATGTCTCAGTTTTATCATTTTGATAAATAGCTGAAACTGACTTTTGGTGACAAAATATAAGCTTTCTCTAATTTTTCTGATAAGCTTATATATTACAAGCTTATCAGATTATAATTAGAGTTTGACCTCAAAATTAAAAGAATTTTCAATTCCTGAAACAATAGATTATTCAAAACTTTCTTTAGCATTTTATAAAATTGATGTGTATGTTTGTATAGCATTAGGCCTTAATAATATATATTTGACTTTTGTTTCCATGGAGCTCTTATAGGTTATGTTAAGTCAAAAATACAGTGTGTTGTCTCAATGGAGAACATAGCATGTGCATAAGTGAGCAGGTGCTTATTGTAATCTTTCTACTCCTCAGAACTTTAATTACAGCTTTTTCATATCTGAAAAAACCAAGTGAATCTTTATGATAATCTATATGCAAGCCACCCAAGGGGCCATACTTCTGGAATGCATTAGTCCCTCCTTGCATGGGGTTGACTTTGTAAAGGAAAATAACTGATCAGGCAGCAGCCTAGTGCCTCATAATTTAGAACCAGCAGTGATCAACTTTGTGGTGATCACATGAAAGTTGTACTGGGTAGAAGAATAGTGTCCTCTCATCTCCCAAATTTATTTCTTTTCCAGAACTTGGAATGTGACCTTACTTGGAAAAAGGGTCTTGTTTTAGTCCATGCTCACACTGCTATAAAGAACTGCCTGAGACTGAGTAACTTATAAAGGAAAGAGGTTTAATTAATTCCTAGTTCCACAGGGCTGGGGAAGCCTCAGGAAACTAACAGTAATGGCAGAAGATGAAGCAAACACATCCTTCTTCATGTGGCAGCAGGAAGGAGAAGTGCAGAGTGATGAGGAGGAAAGCCCTTTAGAAAACCATCAGATCTCGTGAGAACTCTCTCACTATCATGAGAAAAGCAAGAGTAAACTGCCCTCATGATCTAATCACCTCCTACAAGGTCCGCCACCCAACACATGGGATTATAATTCAGATTACAATTCAAGATGAAATTCTGGGTAGGGACACAGCCAAACCATGTCATCCCAGTGCCCTGGCCCCTCCCAAATCTCACGTCCCCACATTTTAAAACACAATCATGCCTTTCCAACAGTTTCCCAAAGTTTTAACTCATTATAACATTAACCCAAAAGTCCAAAGTCTTGTGTAAGACAAGGCAAGTCCCTTCTGCCTATAAGCCTATAAAATCAAAAGCAAATTATTTACTTCCTAGATACAATGAGGGTACAGGCATCAGGTAAATGCACCTGTTTCAAACAGGAGAAATTGGCTGAAACAAAGGGGCTATAGGCCCCATGCAAGTATGAAATCCAATAGGTCAGTCATTAAACCTTTAAGTTCCAAAATTATCTCCTTTGACTCCACGCCTCACATCCAGGTCATGCCAATGCAAGAGGTGGGCTACCATGACCTTGGGCACCTCTGCCACTGTGACATTATAAGGTATACACCACCTCCATACCATTTTCATGAGCTGACATTGAGTGTCTGTGGTTTTTCAGGTGCATGGTGCAAGCTGTTGGTATTAGTCCATGCTCACACTACCTGGACATCCAGGCATTTCTGTATATCCTCTAAAATCTAGGCAGAGGTTCCCAAACCTTAATTCTTGACTTCTGTGCATCTACAGGCTCAACACCAGGTGGTGGAAGCCACCAAGGCTTGGGGCTTATGCGTTCTGAAGCAATGACCCAAGCTGTACCATGGCCTCTTTTAGCCATGGTGGGAATACAGTCCACCCAGTCCCAAGACTGTAGGAAGCAGCAAGGCCCTAGGCCTGGCCCGCAAAACCATTTTTCTCTCCTAGGCCTCTGGACCTGTGATGGGAGGGGCTTCCTCAAAGACCTCTAATATGCCCTGAAGACATTTTCCCCATTGTCTTGGAAATTAACTTTGGGCTCCTTGTTACTTATGCAAATTTCTGTAGCTGGCTTGAATTCCTCCCCAGAAAATTGGTTTTTCTTTTCTATCACATTGTCAGACTGCAAATTTTTTGAACTTTTGTGCTCTGTTTCCTGTTTAAATGTAAGTTCCAATTCCAAGCCATATGTTTATGAATGCATTAAAATGGAATGATTTTTTATGAGCATTCAAGTCACCTCTTGAACCCTTTGCTGCTTAGAAATTTCTTCTGCCAGACACCTTAAATCATGTCTCTCAAGTTCAAAGTTCCACAGATTTCTGTCACAGGGGAAAAGGGCAGTCAGTATCTTTGCTAAAGCATATCAAGAGTCATCTTTATTCCAGTTCCCAACAAGTTCCTCATCTCCATCTGAGACCATCTCAGCCTGGACTCCCTTGTCCATATTGCTACCAGCATTTTGGTCAAAGCCATTCAACAAGTTTCCAGAAAGTTCCAAACTTTCTCACATTTTCCTATCTTCTGAGCCCTCCAAGTCTCTAGGAAGTTCCAAACCTTCCCACATTTTCCTGTCTTCTTCTGAACCCTCCAAACTGTTCCAACCTCTGCCTGTTACCTGGTTCTAAAGTCAATTCCACATTTTCAAGTATCCTTATAGTAGCACACCACTCCCTCTGTACCAATTTACTGTATTAGTCCATTCTCACACTGCTATAAGGGCATACCCAAGACTGGGTAATTTATAAATAAAAGTGGTTTAATTGACTCACATTTCCACAGGGCTGGGGAGGCCTTGGGAAACTAACAATCATGGTGGAAGGGGAAGGAAACATGTCTTTCTTCACATAGCAGCAGGAAAGAGAAGTGCAGAATGAAGCAGAGAAAAGCCCCTTATAAAACCATCAGATCTCATAAGAACTCACTCACTATCATGACAACAGAATGGGGGAACTGCCCCCATTATCCAATCATCTCCCATGAGGTCCCATCTCCAACACATGGAGATTATAATTTGGATTGCAATTCAAGATGAGATTTTGGGTGGGGATACAACCATATTATATCAGGTATTTACAGATATAACTACTTAAGTCAAGGTGAATTCATACTGGAGTAAGATGGGCCCTAAATCCAATCTCACTGGTGTCCTCATAAGAAGAGGAGAAGAGACACAGACACATAGAGGGATGATGATGTGAAGACACAGAAACACACAAGGAGAATGCCATTCAGTGACAGAGGCAGACATTGGAGTGATGGATTTGCAAACCAAGGAATACCAAGAGTTGCCAGCAACCTAGAAGCTAACAGTAAAGCATGGAACAGATTCTCCCCTAGAGTGCTAGAGAGGGCAAGGCCCTCCTAGCACCTTGAGCCCTGCCTCCCTTTGGCCAGCTATAGTCTTCAGATAGAACTGCCCTTCTTGTCCTCTACACTCTGTTCTCCCTTTGATAGTCAGGGTGATCTTTCTAAAAACATAAATCTTATTCTGTCACTCCTCTGTGTAAAACACATTAATTGCTTTCCCATTGGCTTCAGGGTAAATCCCTAACTTCCCAATGTAGGATTGTCCTGGTCTGTCCCCAGCTCACCTCACATTGGGCCAATCTTCCCCCTGTATCTTCTTGTCCAGTCATGCTACATTTCCAGGTATTCCTGCTCATTCTCCCATCGGTCTTTGTGCCTTTATTCCCTCTGTCTGAAGTATTCTTCCTCCTCTCCCTTCCTGTTCATCCCAATATCCCTTTTCCTGGCTAATGCTCTTCAGTCTTGGCTTAGACAACTCTTCCCAGGAGGCCTTCCCTGCCCCTCCTAAGTGCTCTCTGTGACCTTGATGCTTCGTCCAACATTGTTCATCACCCTGGGTTGCAATTGCTTATTTATTTGTATAGCAAGCAGGAATTTTACTCTTCACTACTCAGGTGCAAAAAAATGTCACATTCCATTATTCCTAAAATTAAAACTAAATGTGCTCCTAATTCTCAGCCTCTTGACTCATAAGAATTTAATCTGTGGGCTCCCTCCCCATCCCACACCCTCATGAGATCACCCAAGAATTCTGAATTTATGCAACACCAAAAAAACTGTTTCTCTACAGAAAATTGATGCTGCAGTTGCACGCTGGCCTGTTGAATACTGGTTCTCTGGCAAACTCAGGGACCACTCCACCCCCACCTCAGCAATCCTCTCCACCAGTTATAGAAAGACCACAGGACTCTCGAAGCTGCTCAAAGCTCCAGAATGTATTGGCCAGTCTGGACTGACTTTCCATTAAAGCAGACACACCCCACTCCACAACACTCAGCAACCCCTCAAACTCCCTCAGTCTAGGTTTCCCTTCTGTCTAGGGAAACTTCTACTTCCTTTCTCCCCCATGCATGCACACACAGCTAGGCACTCCTGTCTTTCCAAATTAAGTCTCTTTCCCATGTCCTGAGTCAAATCATAATATTCCTCCTCAGCCTACTAGAAGTAGAAAAGCATTTACTACCACCTTGGATAGGGTGGGTATAAGGTGAGTGAGCCCTATAGACACTAAGTAGACCTCTCCATTGGCTGGGAAATGGAAGAAGATCTTGACCCTCATTACTCCACAGCCCCCATCCATCTACCTTCTATCCATCTACCTAGTAAATTAAAGCAGCAAAACAAAAGCAATACAAATAAGAAGACACAGATTAATTTTGTAAAACTGCTTAAATGATTACATTGTTTTTCTTCCCCACTAAAAGTAAAGTTTCCTGAGGAGAGAGAGAATGCTCTGTTCTACTGGCTATATAGTCAGTGTTTTAAACATTACCCTGTGCTGGTAGACAACAAACTATCTTGAGAAAATGGACAAACTTACTAATAGTTAAATAGCATAGAGTAGAGGTAAAAAGCATAGCATTACACAGAGCTGGATTTGAACACATCTCCTGATATGTATAAAGCTGTGACTTGAATGCACCTAGAATGTTTGACAACTAGAGAGCATCATTTTAAAAAACATCTTCTCCTCTATACAACAAAATTATTTTCTGTACATTGAGGTCATAATTGGTAAATAATCATTATTTTCTTGACTAATTTTTAGGTTTAAAACAATTAACTATTTTATTTATTTATTTATTTATTTAGAAACAGGCTCTTGCTCTGTCACCCAGCCTGGAACGCATGGCATAATCAGGGCTCACTGCAGCCTCAAACTCCTGGGCTCAAGTGATCCCCCTGCCTTGGCTTTCCATAGTGCTGGGATTACAGGTATGAGCTGCCACACCCAGCCCAGTTAACCATTTTAAAAGTAAATTTTAACTCTAAAGATATTCAAATATAGCCAAATATTTCATGAATGAATTAAAATTTGTGTGTACTTAACAAAAAGATAGCACATCACAGTTGATAGCTGTTTTACTGCTTTAAATCCTAAAGAACAAAACCTGTAAATTGTTCAACTAGAATGAAAAAATTAGAGTGACACAAGTTCTGTTCTTTGTCTTCACAATCACACACTGTAATTGTTTATTTTGAATCTAATGCTTAAACACAGGAATATGTAGCACGACAGGGGTTCAAGATATAACTTGCACCCAAAGTAATCTCAGAAGCTTTCAAACCATCATAAACATATTCTCTAAATAAATAGGGGCTGACTCTGACTCTGTAACTGAGAGTTCTAGGAATTAACTTCCATGTGGAATCCAATATTTATTTATTTATTTATTTATTTTTTTATTTTTAGAATAAAAGAATGAAAGAAAGAGGAAGAGATTTTAGAAAAAGAGAGAAAAGGAGAAAGAAAGAAACAGCAAAAGAAAGAAAAAAAAGAATGAAAGAGAGAAAGAAAGAGGGAGAGAAAGAGGGAGAGA